>PISX010020174.1:9616-36562 GCA_004024625.1 Mellivora capensis | reverse complement strand
TTAAAAAAAAAAAAAAAAAAAAAGGCAACCCAGTTTTTAAAAAATGGGCAAGGGGCGCCTGGGTGGCTCATGAGTTAAAGCCTCTGCCTTCAGGTCAGGTCATGATCTCAGGGTCCTGGGATCGAGCCCCGCATCAGGCGCTCTGCTCGGAGGGAAGCCTGCTTCCCCCTCTCTCTGCCTGCCTCTCTGCCTCCTTGTGATCTCTGTCTGTCAAATAAATAAATAAAATCTTAAAAAAAAAATGGGCAAAAGACTAGAGCAGACAATTCACAAAGACCAGACATCTAAGTGGCCCATGGACACGGACCAGGCGCACCAGTTCAAGCCCTTGGGGCAAACAAGTTCACGGAGACCTGGGTCCCTCCAGAGCAGCTGAAATCAGAGAAAGTGCCTGTTACTGATTGGGAGGGAGAGGAGCTCTTGTGCCTCTGGCGAGTGCCCGGGGCTCTGCATGCCCTGCCCTGGGGAGCAGCCACCAGGAAAGCTGACATGGCATGGGTAACCTGGGACTGCTGATGGCGGTGCCACTGGTGGCTGCCACCTGGGAACAGCCAGGGGCCATGCACAGGACAGAGATGGCGGTCACGGCTGGTGCATGAGCCGCAGAAATGCACAGGGGCACCGGGCGGCACACACCAGGGCACACATGTGTCAGTGCCCTCTTGGGACGTTTTAGAACAGACTGAATCTTCGACTGTGACAGAGGCCAGCGGGCAGGTGGCCCTTTCCATCTCCTGATCGCTGTGCTGGCCACACGCTGGGCCCGTTTCTCAAGTGCTCCTGGTGAAGATGGGTGTAGGCTGACTTCAGAACCAGTGTGGTTCATGGAGCCTTGGGGTGTGGGGACGGCTGGGAGAGGAATCATTAACTGTGAGGGGCAGTGGCTGGGCGGGCGGGCAGCCAGGCGAGGAGGGAGTACGAGCCGGGTGGGCCAGAGCTGGGGGCATCTGAGGGGCAGTGGTGGGAGAAGGGTGTGGCTGGACCCCATGGGGCTCTAGGGGTGACACAGGAGGTTGGTTTAATGGAATGGATGCTTTAAAGGGACCTCACGCATGAGTGCGAGACAGAGACCCAGATACAGTTTTGGGAAGGCTGCCTGGGGGTCGTGTGGAGGATGGACCCAGGAGGGAGAGGGCAGAGCGGGGAGTCCAGGTGAGAAGGGGAGGTCTGGGTGTGACAGCAGCGGGAGGCCGACCGAGAGAGATTCAAATTCCATCCCGGGGACAGAGAACATGTCCTGCTTCGTCTCCAGTACCAACGTTTCCTGCCTGATCCCACGCCTGCTCTGCGGGAAGGCCACCATCACACTCAGTACTGAGGATCTGGGGTGACCGAGGCTGTCTTACGTATGTGTCTCATTCAGGAAATGCAGAACATAGAGAGGGCAGGAGGGAAAGGCCCTAAGAACTCAGAGGCCTGGAAGTTTGCTTGCTTGTCGCCAGGACAGCAGAGAATTCAGGTGAAACTGTCTGTACCCCACGAGGCCCACGGTGCACACCTCTGCATGGTCCTGCCCCTCCAGCCTCTGGGCACCTGTGGGTGCTATTTTCCACCTGCCACTTGCTCAGACCAAACGTCAGGTCCTCTGGGAGTTTTCCCTTGTGCCTGGTTATCTGTCCAGGCTCTTTATTCCTGACGCCCCAGACTACTGGGTGTCCACTAGACTCGCTCTCCACATATGTCCTCATGAACCCGGCAGCCAGGCTAGATGAGAGCTCGGCAGGGTGGGTCGGGACCTGTTCCTGTCACTGAGCAGAGCCCCAAAGATCGGTGACCCAGTGAACAGTCTCAGTAGAACAAAGACATTTGGGTGGCTGGCAGAACAGACCACTGGCACCCACTGGTTGTCCATATTCCATGCCATTTCTTCCGCAGCCCGGCCCACCTCTGGGGCAGCTCACAGGCCCAGATGCCAGAGTGTCAGCAGACTGGGCTCTGTCCCTGCTGTGCTCTCCCCAAGCAGGATTGGTCACATGGCCTCGCACTTGCCAAGACCAATGACCCCCTATGGCGGGCCGGGTCCCGGGCCCACGAAGGGGAGATGCACGCCATGGACAGTGCAGCCATGGCTTTTCACACCAGGCTGTGGGCTAGCCATGCACCGTGAAGTCTGCTTGGTGACTGGCAATCAAAGGAAGAAGAACAGGACAGGAGATGTGTTCATGCCCTGTCACGTGGTGGGAGCACTGCTGCTCAGGGACTAGATGTTTCTTACATGGGTTGTCATGTTTAGAAAACCCTGAACTTGGGGGCGCCTGGGTGGCTCAGTGGGTTAAAGCCTCTGCTTTTGGCTCAGGTCATGATCCCAGGGTTCTGGGATCGAGCCCCACATCGGGCTCTCTGCTCCGCGGAGAGCCTGCTTCCTCCTCTCACTCCCTGCCTGCCTCTCTTGCCTACTTGTAATCTCTGTGTCAAATAAATAAATAAAATCTTAAAAAAAAAAAAAAAAAAAAAAGAAAACCCTGAACTCAAGAACCACCGGGTTGTAGTGTCTGCAGCCTTCTTCCCTTCCAGGAGCCTCATGGGTATGCCTGTGGGGCTCTGTACCCTGTCCAGGGAAAGCGGCCTTAATTAAGGTTGCCAGCTTTCTTTAGAATAACATCCTGGGGAGCCTGGGTGGCTCAGTGGGTTAAGGCCTCTGCCTTCGGCTCAGGTCATGATCCCAGGGTCTTGGGATCGAGCCCCGCATCGGGCTCTCTGCTCAGCAGGGAGCCTGCTTCCCGCCCCCCCCCCCGCCCCTCTGCCTACCTCTCTGCCTGCTTGTGATCTCTGTCTGTCAAATAAATAAATTAAAAAAAAATCTAAAAAAGAATAACATTCTAATGGTGAAGGCTTGTGTAGTGCTTGGTGACATTTACACACAATTTCATTTTATCTGCACGTGCCTATGAGGAGAAAGAAGGGCAAAGGCTTGAAATCGGAGGGCTGTGTGATCGCAGACAAGCTGCTTGGCCTCTCTGGGCTTCGCTTCCCGCCCTTGGAAAGTGTTGAGGATTAAGGGAGTGTGTGCAAGTGCTTGAAAAGGCTGAGACAGAAAGGCTCGTCATCGGCTCCCCTGAACAGACCAAGACACCCAGAGACGGACCAGCCCCATAGCTAGAAGAAGCTGCAGACTTAACCCACTCTCAGTGTCCCAAGCAACACAGAGCGCACACACAGCACTCACCGCCCTTCCACACCCTTTGTAAGAGGCAGATGTTCCTGTCATTCCCATTCCGAAGATGAAAGAATGGAGACCCGAGGGCTCGGTCAGGAGCTCCAGCCTATCCCCTCAGGAGCTGGTGGTATGGTCAGGCCCACCCCTCCCTCACCTCTTGGCCCCATCCTCGATGGTCTCTCCGTCTTGAACTTTGCCCCCGAAGCCATTCCAGCGGCCGGCCCCGAAGCCTCTCTTCTTCATGCCCAGGAGCACTCGCTGAGGCTGCAGCACCAGCACCAAGGTGTAGAACCTGGAAGTGCCCATGGTCCCCTGGAGAGCCCCTGAGGAAGGCAAGAGGGCTGGGTCAGCTTGACCTGGGTGCAGATGGCGTGGGATGGAGGCCAGGGGTAGGGTGAAATGGGAATGTGCCATGGAAGGGAGGGGAAACCTGCTAAGTCATCTCCCAGCCCTCCCCCACATGCTCTGAACAACAAGTGGGCTTTCAGGCTAGAAAGGGGCTTGGCCCTGCGAAGCCGGCAGCAGCAGTGGCCAGGCCCCTGGCAGGAGGTGGCCTTGTCAACCCCTCCTCCACCTAGGCACAGAAGCTGAAGGGCAGTCCACCCCCCGGGTGCCAACATCACCATGCAGGTTAACCCAGGGCCTTTTCAACAGTGGGGTCTTCTTCTGGCCTATGGGGATCTGCCTTCTGCTCCTCAGCAGTAGCTGACTTGCAGAGTCCCAGGGAGTGCGCAGCTCCTGAAGGCACAGAGCCCCCCCAGGAAGGCTCGTTGGTCCTCCAGCCTGTGACAACCATTGCTGCTCTGAGATCTCGTACTGGAACCACAAGGGGCCCACTTCTGCTCTAGTGGGGGAGCACGGTCCTGAGGAAAACTCCCAGGGTGAAGTCTGGGTGACTGCTGGAGACATGGTGGAGGGCCAGGAGCAGGTCCCCTGTCCATGCAGCCCCAGCGCAGCCTGGGGCCCACTGAACACAAGCCCCCCCCCCCCCCCCCGGGGCCCACGCTGGATGCGGAGCAGGAGCAGGGATCCTTCTGGGAAGTTCCTGTGTCCCCCAAGGCACCTTCAGCTGGATCTGGCGTTGGGGGTGGGTCTCTATGTCTGCGAACTTCGTGGTGATGCTCACGGGCTCCGGCCCAGAGCCCTGGCTTCCCAGTGAACTGTGTTGGTGACAGAGAGGATTCTGGGAGCGTCAGCGACCACTTAGGAAGCACTCACTATGCACGTCTCAAAAAGTATTCATTTAACAAACCCAACAACTCCATGAGCTAAGACTTGCTTTCTCCATTTCCAGAGGAAGAAGTGGAAGCTGAGAGGCAGAGTGGGCACAAAGGGCAGATTCGGTGCCCCAGTCTGGGTCTAGCTCCGCTGGTGCACAGATGCCCGAGGAAGTCGCGGGGGTCCTCGGAGAGCCTACCTAAGGTCAGGGGCTGGGAGGCTGTCGCAGACGGGGCGGCCCTATCTGTTAGCCGTGGGGTCCCAGTCTAGTCACTGTAGACGGAGGCCCCTTCCCAGGGCTCTAAAGGGTGATATCCGCTATTCGCAGAGCCCCAGGCCGGCCCTGCACAGAGCGGGGCCTTGGGACATCAGGTCCCCGGGCTGCGAGACCGCGGCGATCCCGGATCCACTCCTCCAACCTCTGCTCACCTGGCCCCCCGCCCCTCTCCCCCCAGGTCCCCCGAGCCCTGCCCTCTTCTACCCGGTCGCCCTATCACCCGGCCCTGCCCGCCCCTTCCCCTCTCCCAGGTCGCCCGAGCCCCCCAAGGTCCCCGATCACTAGGCCCCGCCCCCGCCCCTCTCCTCCGCTCACCTGACTCGGGCTCCGCTCCCAGGCTCTCCGGTCTCTGCACTTCCAGCCCCGGCTCTGCGCTCGCTTTCCGAACCCGGGCGCCGCTTCCGGGGGCGTGGCCTCGGGCCGGAAGTGAAGCCGCTACTTCCGGCGCGGGCGGCCGCCGCGGTCTGCACCCATGGCTAGGTGAGTGAGGTTGGAAGGTTGGTGCGGCTGTGCGCCCAGCAGGCATTTACCGAGCGCCTGCTGCAAGCGTGAGGGAGGAGGAGCGGCCAGGGATGCGTCCCGCGGCGGAAACGGGGCGCGGACGCGGGCATCCCCGGCGAAGTGCCTAGGAGCGGACTTCAGTACGAAGCCAGTATTCGGGACGGCTCCCAAGGAGCGGCGGGCGGGCGGAGGGGGCAGGTGAGGGGGCGCTGCAGGTAGAGGTGAAGCTTGCGAAGGGCACATCAGGTTTGAAGGCTGTGAGGGCTCCCACGAGTGGCCTTTGTGGCTGAACCCCAGACGTGGGTGGGCGCTGGAGGTCAGCTGGCAAATCTGCAGGTCCAGGTGGAGGTGACTCGTTTCCAGCCTTTCCCCCAATTGTGGAAGTTGGTTCTGGGGCCCAGGACTGCTCTGTGCTCCTCGCAGGAGACCCCTTACGCTCTTTGAAGGCAGCAGTTGCAGTTGGTGTGTCCCGTCTTGCAAGCATGCTTTGGTTGTTGAGGGGGCTTTGGCCTGGAGCCATGGGGATGATGGTAGGCTCTTTCCTTCAGAAATGTGGATGCAGAATTTAGTGTGTAGGGTGGTACTGCGAGATCACGAGGGGACGTCGGGGGAGCTCCTGGCAGTCCATAAACTGTTAAAAACTTGACTTTGCCAAAGAGACTTGGAAATGGTCCTTCACCTGGTCACACAGATAGAGTTCAGCTGCATGAGGTGGTGTGACCGGTAAGGCCCTATGTTGGCCTCTGCAACCATGGAGCTAAGTGAGGCCAGGACCTGTCCTCGGGGATTCTCTGGCAGTCCCACAGAGCCCAGAGGAAAGTTGTACTGGGCCGGGAGGAGTTACTGTCGTTGGTAATAACAGTAGTATGAACTAGGGCTGGAAAAACGTTGGTTGGCACAAAGTGACTATCAGTGATGTTCGAGTCTTCCTTCTGAAGTCCACGAGTGGAAGACGCTTCTTCCCTCCAAGGTGACGACGGCTGTGGTCGCTTGCTTGGATGCTGCGAGAAAGCACCCTAGGCCGGGCGGCTGGAACAGCATGGACTCCCGCCTCCCGCTGTTGGGGGCTGCAGCCCCAGGTCAAGCTGTGGGTAGGGCTGGTTTCTCCTGAGGCCCCTCTCCTTGGCCTGTAGATGGCTGCCTTCTCCCTGTGTCCCCACCTGCGGTCTTTCCTGTGTGCACATGTGTTCCTGTTTTGATGAAGACACCAATCATACTGGATTCAGACCTACCCTTATGGTCTCATTTTAACTGAACCACCTCTTTAAAGATCATTTCTATTTTGAGGTACTGGGGTTAGGACTTTAACACATGAATTTGGGGAGGGACTCAGTTCACCCCATTCCACCTGCTTTTTGGCTTTTTGCCAAGTATCCTCCCCCCCTCAGGCCTGCAAGCACTGTCTCTAAAAACACGTGGGTTGAACCAGGGAGCCTCCTGTCCATGTGATGCCAGCCCGTTTTCTCCCTTTTTCTCCATCAGGACCTGGAAGCTGATAGGCACGACCCTTCGGTGTCAAAGGTTTCATGCTGCCAGGAGTCACTGCAAGGGTCGGACTGGGGCTGAGCACCTGTGGCTGATGCGCCATTTTAAGGACCCATTTGTGAAGGCTGCGAAGGTGGAGAGTTACCGGTGCCGAAGTGCCTTCAAGCTCCTGGAGGTGGACGACAAGCACCAGATCCTGCGGCCTGGCCTCCGGGTTTTAGACTGTGGGGCGGCCCCTGGGGCGTGGAGCCAGGTGGCCGTGCAGAGAGTCAACGCTGTGGGCACAGGTGAGGCCCCTGACCACCCTGGGTCAGCAGGCATGAGCCAGCTGCCCTCCACCAGAGAATTCGGGGTGGCCAAACCACTTCGTGGCTTGTTTGGTAGTAAGAAGGGTGAAAGTGGAACACTGGTGTTTTCAAAATGACGGACACGGTAGAAAGCTCTAGTGCATGTTTAAAGCACCTTAAATCGTACCATCTGTACATCCATCAGTGCATCGGCGTGCCCCCTTCCAGAGTTTGCTTTTTTTTTTTTTTTTAAGAATTTATTTTATTTATTTGACAGAGAAATCACAAGTAGGCAGAGAGGGAGAAGCAGGCTCCCTGCTGAGCAGAGAGCCCGATGTGGGGCTCGATCCCAGGACCCCGAGATCATGACCTGAGCCGAAGGCAGAGGCCTAACTCACTGAGCCACCCAGGCACCCCCAAGTTTGCTTTTGCACGCGTTACTATATACGTACGTTTTCTTTTCCAAAAACGCTAGTATTCCACACCATAATCTTCTTGCTGATTTGGAGCCTTAACAGAGCTGGTTTTTTTTCATTTGCTGGTACACTGACATCTTTCTGTGACAGTACAGCTGAATCAACCCCAGGGGTTCCCAGGTCCTGGTCCTCGAAGCCCTGGGTGTCCCCACAGTCCCACTGGGACTGCTCCAGGAGCACCCGCAGCTGGGGCTCTGGGTTCGCCCCTCCGGCTTGGTCTGAGGGACTCCACTGTTGCCATTTTTTTATTTTAGGATTTTGTCAAAGATTTTTTTTTTTTAAGATTTTATTTATTTATTTGACAGAGATCACAAGTAGGCAGAGAGGCAGGCAGAGAGAGAGGAAGGGAAGTAGGCGCCTCATCAAGCAGAGAGCCTGATGCGGGGCTCGATCCCAGGACCCTGGAATCATGACCTGAGCCAAAGGCAGAGGCTTTAACCCACTGAGCCACCCAGGTGCCCCTTGTCAAAGATTTTTTTTATGAAAATGGTTTCCCTGGCTAATCAGTGGGGATCCTATACCCTCAGTTTAGAAAACCACGTTGTCTCTTCAAGTGCTTGTGCAGAGCTCCAGAGGACCGCTGTCCGGCGCCGCTTGGCCAGCCTCCCCTTGGGCACCACTGTGCCTCCCAGGTCTTCTGCTAGTGTGTGTCCTTCCCTCTCTTTCCTGCCGTAAAGTCAGAGGGTACCGCCATCGCTGTCGTTATGTGAACGAGGCCATAGCGTGAACGAGGGCTACTCTGACACGCAGAGTGAGGGCATGTGCCCGTTGTCGTACTGAAGAATGGGGCAGAGTGAGAGGATGTGCCCATTGTCCTAATGAAGAATGGGGTTCAGAGAAGTTTGCTGGTCTGCTGAAAGCAGAGGCTGGGAGTGCTGCTCCTTGCGTTCACGTCTAAGATCCAGCCTTGTTACTGTGGATGGGATGCCTGCAGGGGCTCTAGAACAGGTAGGAAAAGGTGTTTTTAGCTTAATAAATATTCTCCGAGTGAAGGAATTTGTGTCAGAGACTTCAGTTTCTTTTCCTACCACTGAGCCTACCCACAGACCCAGTAAGTGATTTCAGTGCTTCCTGTCCTTGTAATTGCTTTTCAGGAGAAGGATGAAGATGGCCAAGTTTAACCTGCAGGAAGACGTGGCAGAGGCCAACAGTGTAGATAAAATGCTTGGGTTTCTTTTCCTCCCAGAAGTTGTGAAAATGCATCCCAAGCCATTTGTCTGTAGTGGACCCCTCCCCACCAGGTTATAACACATGGGACATGAGATGTGGGATGTCCTCCTTTCCAGGGATGAAAATGGTAATTTCTCCTTTGAAAAATGTACTCTACAAAGTACCTGACTTCCAATCTTTACATAAAGTAAAATACACGTTACCCTGTCACAGAACAACCTCTGCTAAGCAGACAGAATCAGCAAGTCTATGACGCACCCTGAACTGCTGTCCCCCGCTCCCTGTGGGTACTGGCAGAGTGGGGGCCCTCCCCGGTGTGGGGGAGGGCCTCGGACGGGGACACCTGGGCCGTGAGGGGGGAGCCACACGTCTGGGGGCCGCTGTCCCGCAGGCAGGAGGGGTTCCTGCTTGGGGCGAATGAAACAGTGGCGTCTTTACTGCGCCATGGGTGCTGCTGAAACCTGGGCAAGGGGTCGGGTTCTGTACCTTGTCTTCTGCCTGTCTCTGTACCCCTTTCTTGGCTCGTTTCTGGTAGCCTCTGCATTGAACGCAGTTGGGTTCAGCTGGAGAGCAGACGCGTTGACTGCAGAGGTGGATGTCTCGGTGGGTCGTGTTCTCTGTCCTGGCTTGTCAGAATGGCCGCTGCTCTCCCAGTGAGCAGGCCCCTGCAGGTGAAACGACGTCCTGTGCTCTGGGACAGCTGCCCTTCTCCAGGCCCCAGGTTCCTCCCGTGTGGATTGAGGACTGCCTCTCCCTGCGCTCTGTCTGTGTAGACGGAGAGAGCTGGGGAAGGGCCTTGTGTCTCCTCTCTCCAGTTTGCTCCTGTCCTTCGTCCTGACCTTTTATTTCCGTTTTTCTCTTTGTATTTCTGAGGGATGGTTCAGGATGTAAATAACAGACTTGCTCTCTCTTCTTTAGATCCCAGTGCTCCCGTTGGCTTTGTGCTTGGGGTTGATCTTCTTCACGTATTCCCCCTGGAAGGAGCCACTTTCCTGTGCCCCGCTGATGTGACTGACCCAAGAACCCTCCAGAGAATCCGAGAACTGCTTCCTGGAGGGAGAGCAGATGTGATTCTGAGTGACATGGCACCCAATGCCACGGGGATCCGCAGCCTGGATCACGACAGGCTCATTGGCCTGTGCTCATCCCTTCTGGACCTCGCTCCAGATGTCCTGGAGCCCGGCGGAACATTCCTCTGCAAAACGTGGGCTGGAAGTCAGAGCCTGGCATTACAGAAGCGACTGACAGGGCAGTTCCAGAACACCAGGACGGTGAAACCCAGAGCCAGCAGGAAGGAGTCGGCAGAGGTGTACCTCTTGGCCACACAGTACCAAAGAGGGAAGGATTTTGCAGAGGACTGAGATTTTCTTCTGTCATTTCCAAGCCTTGTTCACTGCAAATGTTGTCTGAGCTCTTGCCAGGAGTGTGGCTGGGGGGCAGGGAGTGGGTTCAGGGCTTGACTCGGGATGCAGGAGGCAGGATAAGTGGGGGGCCTTTGTTTGAAGCCAAAAAGGTACAACAAAACAATATTTGCTGGCCAGGATGTATCATCAGAAACAGTCTCCAGGATGTGATTTGTGAGGCAGAGAGGAAAGGATGAAAGGACAGTGGCAAGGTGCTGGCAGCACACTTGGGCCTTGGTATGACCTTCATGTAACTGTTACGTCACAGAGAAAGTCTCCACCCCTGCCCCCAGACCGACTGACCGCAACAGCCAGTCTTCTCTGTCATTTTGGTTATATAGTGCTAAGTGTGCAGACCTCAACTTTTAAGCTGGGGATTAATCTCCATCTCTCTGGTGGGTGATATGTTAATCCCATCTTCAAGTAGCGGGAGTTCCCCTGCAGTTAGGGAAGGCATTTGGTGTGAATTACCCAGGGGCTGGGTGTGCTTTGTTTTGTTCCTGGAATCCTGGGGGGTCCGCAAGCCTGGCAGTGGCCAGAGCAAGCAACCACGTGGTGTGTGCATCTATTTCCTTCTACTCTCTTCCTGCTCTCTTCCAGGAACTCAATGAGGCTTTACATATGGTGTGTGCATCTATTTCCTTCTACTCTCTTCCTGCTCTCTTCCAGGAACTCAATGAGGCTTTACATAACAATGTAGACCGTGCAATTCTAATGGATTTCCATGCTTTTAAGTTCATTTTTATAAAAATTGGTTTCTCCAAAGCCATTTCCTAGAGGTGTGCTCATCCCTCATGAAGAGTGTATTGACAGTATCACTGATTAAATCTCAGGGATAGGGCTGCGGGAGAGTCCAGGAAGATACCCATAATCTCCACGAGGGCCTGAGATCTCAGTCCAGCACTCTGAAGTGACTGAAGGCCGGATTTAGCATTTTTCTATTATATTTGGTGGTGGTCAGTTATGTCTGAGACTCCCCTCTCCTACCCCCAGCACATCCCCCGTTCCCATCCTATTTCACACCCTGGGGGGCAGTGCAGATCTTCCAGACCCGGGGGTGGGGGGGTGGGAGGGGTGCAGACCCTCCCGAGCCCCCCCCCCCCGGGGGGGGGGATGCATACCCTTCAGACTCTGACCTTTGGGGCACAGTGCAGACCCTCCAGACCCCCTGGGGGGTGCATACCCTTCAGACTCGGGGAGGGGTGTGCAGACCTTTGGGGTGCAGTAGACCCTTCAGACCCTGGAGGGGTGGTTGGTGCAGACCCTCGGGTGCTCAGTCCGGGTGGGGGACAGGGAGGAGGAAGTTCAGGAAGGACGATGACCCCCCGTTACTAGAGGAGGGTCTCTGGCTGTAGGAGCTCAGAGGGCCCTGGGAGGATAGCCTAGCAGCAGAGTATTTTGCTTTGCCAACGAGCCCAGAGAAAAGTAAAGATGTATTAATTCAGGTCTATACTGCAGCAAAATTTTCGGAGTTGTCAAGAGCAGGAAGGAAAGTTTGGCCCGAAGAGGCCACCGTTGGGCGGTGCTATTCCACACAATACGGTGAGAGGCCACCGCCCCAAGGGATGTCCGTCCCACTTGGGTGGGGGCGGGCTCCCCGATCGGCCCTTTGGCTAGCCTGTGGTGAGAGCCCTCCGGGCGAGGTCTCCTGGGGGCCGGCGGCTCCAGGGCGCACACGGGGCTCCTAGGATTCAGCGGTGCACGGACCCGGATCTCTATGGCGGATGCTGCCCAAGTCTCGCGAGAGCACGGCTTCAGGTCTCGCGATACGCGGGCGCGGGAGCCGAGGAGGGAGATCTGAGCGGTGGCGGCGATCGCCCGAGTCTCAGGTTAGCTACCTGGCGCCGGGGTCCCTGGTGGGCACCGGTGGGCGGCGGTGAGCGGCGATGGGTGGCGGGCCGGGGCATGGGTCGGGGCCGGGGGACGCGCTGGACGCGGGCGCTGTCCCCTTTTCCTGCCTGTTGGCCTCCTCCCCGCCGCGCTCGGTCCCTCGGAGCCGGGCCGGGGTCCCAGTCGGCTTCTCTGGTGGCGGGGAGCCGGGTGAGGGGCCGGGACCGGGGTCGGAGCGGGGCCAGAGCGGGGCCGGGGTCCGAGTCGGCTTCTTTGGTGGTGGGGGCCTGGACCAGGGTCAGAGCCGGACCGGGAGCGGGGTCGGAGCGGTACCGACTTCTCTGGTGGCGGGGAGCGGGGCGGGGGCCGGGACCGGGACCGGCACCGGAGCGGGGTCGGCTTTTCTGGTGGCGGGGAGCGGGGCGAGGGGCTGGGACCGGGACCGGAGCGGGGTCGGAGCGGAGCGGGTGTCCCAGTCGGCTTCTCTGGTGGCGGGGAGCGGGGCGAAGGGCCGGGACCGGGATCGGAGCGGGGTAGGAGCGGAGCCGGGGTCCGAGCCGTCTGCTCTGGTGGTGGGGAGAGGAGCGGAGGTCGGAGGGGGCAGACCCCGACTCGGCGCCTGGGGTCTGGTGGAGTCAGCCCTGTGCCCGGAGTTGCCAATGGTGGCAGAAGTAGTGGTTCGGTGCCCAGGCGGAGAAGGGCTGCTGACAGGCAGCGTGCTTTGGACGGGCAGCCCAGGGGTTGTGATTTCCCTGGGCTTGGGTTTCGTGGTTGGGTTGCTGAAGATTGGAGTCTGTGGCATAAAGAGGATGGAGTTTGAGCTGCTGCCTGCCTAATCGCGTGCCTTGTGCAGCGGCTTAGTTCTAGGCAGTTGAAAACCTGTGTGTGCTCTTCATTCCAGTGGATTACATGCATCAGTTCTTACAGGGGATGGCCTCTCCGGAACAGAACATAGTGGCTTTGTTTCCCATTAGGGGATGGAGAGTGTGGCCCCGGTCTAACCTGGGTAAACAAAGGGGGTTGCCTTCTGGAGCAGACCTGTGCTGTCTCCCGCCGCTTGGGCCTGTATCTGCCAGACTCTCAGCACTCAGTGCTTGTCCTGTTCTTTCTCCCAGTCCGTTTTCCACTGACAGTGTGGTTGGGAAGTGGAGAAGACAGGTGTGTTGTCCGGGGTGCAAACGTGGTCTACAGAGAAAGGCTCTGTTCTCCTTGAACAGGAATTCAGAGTCAAACTAAGATTCCTCACTTTCTTCCTTTGGGGTGTTGGCTGGGAGGCGTTTTCAATCTAATACTTGGGAAAGTCCGGGGCGCCTGGGTGGCTCAGTAGGTTAAGTGGCTGCCTTCGGCTCAGGTCATGATCTCAGGGTCCTGGGATGGAGCCCTGCATCGGGCTCTCTGCTCAGTGGAGAGCCTGCTTTTCCCTCCCCCTTTGCCTGCTGCTCTGCCTACTTGTGCTCTATCTCTCTGTGAAATAAATAAATAAAGTCTTTAAAAAAAATCCTTAGGAAAGTCTGTGTGTGCGGGCCTTTTACCTAAGTGGAACATGGTATGTACCTGTAGGAATTCACACCTTTGCTCATTAACTGTACCTGGGATATTCCCCACCCACTGGTGGGGCCATGGTCAGTACAGGTTTGGGGATGTGGGTTCTTTTTCTTTTATTTTAATTATTTATTAGAGAGCAGGAGAGTGAGCACAAGTGGGGACAAGCAGATTCCCCTCTGAGCAGGGAGCCTGATACGGGGCTGTATCCCAGAACCCTGGGATCATGACCTGAGCTGAAGGCAGACGCTTAAGCATGCCCTGGGAGTGCCCCACAGATGCTGGCTCTTTGCTGTTGTTCATGCTCTGTCCTCCATACCCTGGCTTGTGGAGTCCAGTGCACACTGGACTTTAGAGCCACATAGACCTGGGTTCCAGTCTGTTCTGTAACTTTCTGAAGTGCCACTTTCATGATGTGTGAAATATGTGCAGAAAGACCTAGCTGGCCCGTTGTGCCTCCTGAGATGTCCTGTGTGGAGTTACAGGCAGAGAGATGAACTATGTGCCAGTCACAGCCCTGCCATCTGGACATGTATGCTGGACACTTGTCCTCATGGCATCCTTGCCAAGTGGCTCTCAAATTTACAGATGAGTCTTGGCTGCCAGCTAACTGCAAACATGTGCTTATGAACAGTGGGGTCGTGTAAGGACTCAGAGAGAGCCCTGGGAAAGTGGGGCCGTTGGTAGAGCTCATGGTGCCTGCAGAGGCTCACGGTCACTTCTCCCTTGTCTTCCTCCAAAAGCACAGTGGCCATGGACGACCTGGGGGAAAACACCACTGTGCTGTCCACTCTGCGGTCTTTGAACAACTTCATCTCTCAGCGGGTGGAGGCCGGGTCCGGCCTGGATGCTGCCACCTCCGCCCAAGGTTCTCTGCAGACACAGTATCAGCAGAGCATGCAGGTGCGTGCCCTGGGGTGCAGTGGGGTGGTGTCTCTGGGTGGAAGGTGTATGCCCTGGGGTGCGGGGAGTGGTCTCTGGGTGGAAGGTGCATGCTGTGGGGTGCGGGGGGGGGGTGTCTTTGGGTGAAAGGTGTGTGCCCTGGCAGTTCCTTTTCCAGCGGCAAGTACTTGTGAGTGCCCTGTTTGGGGGAGTGTTCTCCAGGTAGAAGGCACCTGCCCATGGCAGGGGCCTGTTCAGGTGCCAGGTAGTGGGTAGTTCAGGTGAGTGCCCTCCACGTAGATGGGTCTCCAGGTAAAGAGAAAGACTGGGTGTGCCAGTTGGCAGATCTTGGCTTCCCTCTGCCAGTATGTGGCTCTTATAGTTTTGCTATAAGAAGTCTTATTTTACTTTATTTCGTGTTCTTAGCAATGCTTGCTGTAGACCCTTTAAAGAGGGGTCAGGTCTCCTGGAGGACTTGAGCTTCCACAGACTTGTGGGGTCAGTCTCATGGGGATAGGGGTCACTGGGGCCACACAAGGAGGGGGTGGTGTGTGCAGCCTGGCCCCCGGCCGCTGCCAGTCTGCATCATTGCCATGTCAGGCAGCTGCTGTCCCCTGCTTCTGCAGCGGGAGCTGGTCCTTGGTAATGGCCTGGGACAGAGCCAGTGGTGTCCTGGGGCTTTGAGAGCCCTAAGGAGGCCCAGGCAACCTGTGCTTAAACAAATGCTCCTGTGTATGTGTGCATGCGTTTGCTGAATAATTGAATGATTTTTGTTTGTTTAGTGGACTGAGTTACTGCCATTTTTTCCCAATTTTATTCCAAAATTGGATTTTTTAATGTTTGATTTTGGTGTTAAAGCACTTTTTGGAAAGGACGGTGGTAATTTTTTTTTTTTTTTTGACTCTTGCTCACAGGCAAAATAAGTTGGCAACTTTAGTCTAAAAAATTGTTACAGTTTTGTTGATGCGAATGTCTGGAAACTTTTGGCCAATCTGTCAGAACTATAGAATTTCAGAGGCCCAGTTCTCACTAAGCTAGTGCTGTGGATGGCCGCCTCTGTGTGGGGGATCCTTAGGTGGATGCCATAAGCAGAGTGAGCTGGTCAGAGTCTTGCAGCTGCAGGACCGGTCGGGGGCCCTGTGCTGTCTCCACACTTCCAGCAGCGGTTTTGTGCCCTACCCAGCTGCCCCAGATGCAGGTGATGGAACTGAAGACCAGCAGGTCTGGAGAGTCTGGCAGTCCCTGCCCCCTGCCCTTTTTTTAATGCTCCTGTTTCTGTGGGAAAGGGTTTAAAGTCTGGCTCTGCTGCGGGTCAGTGATGGCTTTGCTGCATGTCAGCATGAGTGGAGCTGGAGCGGGCGGCTAGCACCAGTGCCAGGAGCTACGAGGTTGGTTTAAATAGAAACATGTTTCAGTTACTGTCCTTCAAATGCAATCCCTGTGCCAGGAAGATGTGGCCATGGACCCGTCTCTCTGGGACTCCTGGCATCTGTGCAGTAGTGCCCACAGGAGCTGGGGGCCACCATCCTTTGGAGAGGCTGGGCCCTCGCTGCACGCAGAGATAGGGAGGCCAGTGAATGCGACAGAGGGTGGGCTTCGGAACCCCCACACTTCAGCCAGTGTGAACTGAAATGAGAGAAAATGTCAGAGGATAAAGGAAGTGTGGACTCAGGCCCTTGAAGAGTGTGTGAGGGATTGGGTAGAGCAGATGCCTTTCGTCTGGCCTGGGACTTCTCAGCCTCGGCACTGCTGACATTTGGGGCTGGAGAATGCTTTTGTTTTGCAGGACTTGCTTCTGCCTTATGGGATGTTAGGGGACATCCCTGGCCTCTGCCCACTGGAGGCCGGTAGCAAACACTGGCTCTCACACCCTCTTTTGACAGTCAGCAGTGTCTCCAGATGTCACCAAGTGTCCCTGGTGGGACTGAGAACCTCTTGCTCTAGCCAAGTGTTTCTCGAGCTGCAGTGTGCCTGTGAGTCCCCGAGACTCTGTGTGGAAGGAAGTGCCTGGTTGGGCACCTGTGGGGTGCAGCCTGAGCTTCGGCATTTCTTTCTACTGCCCAGGAGCTACTGTGTTAGCAGCCATCCCTGGAATGGTCAGGCTGTGGTCCATATGCGGATGAGGCCTTGGCACACTCAGTGGTTCCATGAAACTGTTTGGTGTGTCTTCTGAGGCCCTTCCAGGCTAGATGTCACCTTTACGTATCTACCCTGTGTGGCAGGCCAACTTCTAAGATGGCTCTTAAGTCCCTCGCACCTGGTGGACCACACTTTCTCCCACTTAAACACTAAAATGGTTTTGTGGCAGCAGGATTTTGCCAACATAACTAAGAAATCAGGCAGCCTGAAGATAGTAGGCCCGACTTACTCAGAGCAGGAGAGGGATTCTACATATGCAGGTTCTCCCTTGCTGGTTTTGGAGGTGGAGAGGGCCACGTGGCAAGGGATGTGGGTGGCCTCTAGGAGCTGATAGCAGCCCGGGGCTGACAGCAAGGAAGCGGCACCTTAGTCATCCTATGTGTGGAAGAGGATCCCAAGGTCCAGGTGAGTTTGGAGTCTGGCCACCCCTGTTGATTTTAGCCTGTGAGACCCTGGTCACACAACCTGGCTGGTGTGCCTGGCCTTCTGCCCAATGACCCTGACTGATAACAGGGGGTTTTAGCTGCTAAGTTTGTGGTAATTTGTTACACAGCAATAGGAGACTAAGATGCCCTTTTTTCTAGAATGAGCCTACACACTGTCATCTTAGAGCCTACCTTTTTTTCCCGTTGTTATTTCCTCTTTGTCTACTGCTTCCTCCCACCCACTTTCCAGTGAAGGGCCCCGTATCCACCCTTCTTCCCCAAGGCTGAGTATGGGCCTTGTTGGCAGCCGGGGCTCAGTGTGAGTGTTGGACAAGCCGCTCCCCTATTTGGCATAGCTGCTGAGGGTTCTCTTTCCCCCGGGTGTGACCTGGTCAGCTAGAGGAACGAGCGGAGCGGATCCGTTCCAAGTCCCAGGTGGTCCAGGTGGAGCGGGAGAAGATGCAGATGGAGCTGAGCCACAAGAGAGCACGAGTGGAGCTGGAGCGGGCGGCCAGCACCAGTGCCAGGCGCTACGAGGTGGGTGCGAGCAGGTGGCCCCGGCGTCGGGGCGTTGTGCACGGTGCCTGTCAGGCCATAAGGCTGGTGAGCCTACCGGCTGGGAGCCTGGGTGCTCTGCCTCTG
Organism: Mellivora capensis; assembly: GCA_004024625.1. Classification (NCBI taxonomy): domain Eukaryota; kingdom Metazoa; phylum Chordata; class Mammalia; order Carnivora; family Mustelidae; genus Mellivora; species Mellivora capensis. The sequence goes on along the minus strand of PISX010020174.1, from coordinate 19,128 downwards.
GGCTGCTGGGACCTGCCTTGTTAGGCCACAGATGCCAGCTATGCTTGATGTCCTTGAGGGGGTAGGGCGCAGGGGATAGCTGTCCTTCACGTGTGCCTGGCCAGGGCATGCCTCTCTGCTGGGCTGCCTGTTCTCCCTTCTACCCCTGCCCCACCCAAAGAATTGGGGTGTAAACCCAGCAGAAATACCAGGTACCACAGTGTGCCAGGCTTACAAAGTCACGGGGTTGTGTCATCCCAAGTCCAGGCCAGACCAATCTTGCTCACGTGGTCATAGAGCCTCAGAGTCAGGATCTCCAGTCTTGGGGGTACTTCCTCTTGTCCCCGGCTCACCCAGGGCAAACTGGGCAAGTGCCACCCCCATTACCTAGGGAAGGTGCTTGGTTTCTACTGAGGTCATAAATCCCTTCCTTTGCTTTGATCAGCAGCACTTTGCCAGAGGTTTTCAGTAAGTGCTCATGATCTGTGGAAATGCTGCCAAGACTCGGGCAAAGCGTTGGACCAGCAAGTCTCTGACCTGCTTACGCTTTCCCCAGCTGTAGATGTCTGGCCCCATTCTGTCCTTACGTGGCATGTTTGCGTGCTTTCCTAGTCCTGTAAAAATAGCGATGTGTTCAGGGGTGTGAAGTTAACTGGTGTATTTGACCCTAATACACAGGCTTCTGGCTGTGGTGTGCCATGTGGGTCCAGTAGCCCAGGAACATGGCCTGTGAGTGGGTCCTGTGGCCTTGGCATTGCTCCTAGGGCTTCCTCTTAAGATCGGGCTTTAGTTCATGTTCTGGGTCGTCTTAGGAGGGATGGTCCTGTAGGAACTGGTGGGAAGGGACAGGGATAGGCTGTGGGAATCTTGCTGCTCTTGAAGGTGCATTAGGGCTGCAGGTGGCACCAGGGGTCATTAGATGGTAGGAATTGGGGGTGTTGGTGCTATTGCCCTCGCTCTCAGGCAGACAGCAGGGGGTATGGAGCTATTGGAATTCTCCTGTGCCATTTGTCCTCCAAGGGCAAGACCGGTCCTGGCTGTCCTGGGTCTCAAGGGTGCAGCGCAGGCCGTGGCACTTTATATGTGCTCAGAATACGTTGGAACGAATTGGGGGAATGTATCGTTTCATGGTTGGTGGAAGTCTTTTCTTGGGGAAATCGAAGGGTGCAGGGCTGAGTTAATCCTGGGTCCTCGCTGAGCTTGGCCTTCCTCTGAGAGACTTTTCCCTTCCCACTCACAGACATGGCTGAATGTGACCCAGAACCATGTGAGCCGGTGGCTTTCAAATTGTCCTTCGAGTCTTAGACATCTATCATGGGTTTTCAGGGTCTGCCAGTTTGGCCGTGGGTGGGGATCTCAGAACCTCTCAGATGGTGACACTTTGGTTGTTGTTTGAGGTCTGGGGACCCGCAGGGACTGCCCCGTGCATCCTTGGGACAGGCAGTCTGAATAGAGATGCTAGGTTTCTCTCTGTGGTGGGTTGCCCAGGGCCCTGCATTGTGGACGGGTCGCCTGACTTTTCGGAGGCTAGACTTGCAGCTTCCTCGAGTGGGCCATGTCCGTCTGTGTTCATTTAGCATTTCTTGGTGCCCAGCTGGAGAGGCCTGGTCTGAGCACCAGCTTGGGAGTGCGGGGGGCAGGGGGGCGCCTGCTGTACCGCTTCCCAGGGAGGGGCCAGGGGTCAGCAGCATCAGGTGCCCAGTCGGTGATCCCTTTGCTTCTGGGGATGAGGGTGAGCTCCTAAGTGGCTGACTGCCGACTCCCTAACCCCTACCCCCGTCCTGCCCCACCCGGGTCCATCAGAGGGAGAATGAGGAGTCTCAGTCCTGGGGCTGCCTTCCCAGTATCAGATGGTCTGCAGGAGAGGATGTGCCTGGAGGGACCTCAGCTCTCGTGGTGTGATTGGGGCCTGTTGCATGACTGGCACCGGTGTCGGGGGGTCCCCGTCCTGAGGGAGGGCTGGGTGGGTCTCCCACTCCCGCTCACTCTCTCCTCTCTGGCAGCGCGAGGTGGACCGCAACCAGGAGCTGCTGACACGGATTCGGCAGCTGCAGGAGCGGGAGGCTGAGGCGGAGGAGAAGATGAAGGAGCAGCTGGAGCGCCATAGGCTGTGTGAGCAGAGCCTGGCCGCTACCGGCCAGAAGCTGCGGGAGAAGGAGGACGGCCTGGCCGCGGCCGGGGAGGTGAGGGCTGTCCCGGAAAGGGGCGTTTCTCGGGGGAGCGGCGTGGGTGCCCTGGGGTGCTGGGCAGTGTCCAGTGTCTTCTACCTCCTTGCCACGTGTGCGGAGTGTTCCAGTCGTAGTAATCCTAGTAAAAATACTCATTTTCCGGGGTGCCTGGGGCGCTCTGTCAGTTGGGCATCTACCTTCGGCTCAGGTCATGATCTCAGGGTCCTGGGATTGAGTCCTGAGTTGGGCTCCCTGCTCGGTGGGGAGCCTGCTTCTCCCTCTGCCCTTTCCCTTCCCCATGCTCCTGCTCTCTCCCTGCTCCCTCAAAAAACAAACAAACAAACAAAAAAACAACTTATTTTCCACTCCTTGGCCTTCATAAATCAAAAACCTAGCATTTCATCATTTAAAAACTTTCCCCACGTTTTCTCAGCATATTCTGGTAAATGTACATACGAGCACATGTATGCAGTGGGTAGCAGGTAGCTTTTGGCTTCTGTTACTGATTTTGACGTATTCCCAGGAGTGGGGTTCTGGGTCTCTAGGGCCAGCGTCTGGCTTTTGCTACCAGTTGCTGTGTAGTCCTGGCAGCATTGTTGAGGGCCCTGGTTTCCCTGTGGCTTTACCTGTCATGGATGGTGGTATCTTCTAGAAATACTTGCATTTTTCCCCCCCTTTCCGAAGATGTAAGTGTCGCCCTTGGATTTGCATTTCTTTGATTATTAGCAGGTGTGTTAGTATTTGAGAACATCTTTGAAGCCAGCGCACAGAGGAACTGTAGTCCTTACTGTCTCTACTAGTTGAAGGTTGTATAAATTTTAGAAACAGAGCCCAAACACTGCTGCTGGTGGAGCTTGGACTCTCCTGACCTTCCCTGTCCCTCTGCTGTGGCACTGTGGATCACAGGTGCCGCGAGGAAAACGATGAAGTGCTGCCTGGGGAGGGAGCAGGGCGCGGGATCATTGGTATTCTGTCTCTGCGTGCTTTTCTCTACTTGCTAGATCTCAGGAAGCAGGCTGCAGGTTATTTTTGCCTTGGCAATGCTGGGGAGCATGTTAAGGTTGTTCCTACATCTGTCTTCTGATGTGGATGTTGGCAGGAGAGGAGCTGTGATCAGCCTCAAGACAAGTCCCTGTGTCACCCTTGGCTTGCCTCGGCTGTGTTCTGGAGGCTGGTCTGGGGCCCACAGGGGAAGGCAGGGCTTGCGCTCTGTTCAGTGAAGAGTGAGGTGGTGGGGTAGGCCCTTGCCACACAGGTTGCAAAGAGGATGAGAGAGGGGTTCAGGGTGGGAAGGTGGCAGCCAGTTGGGATAGAGGACCATGAATTTTGTTTCTGTTTCTTTGTACCTTCTTGGAGAAGCCTTCCCTGGTGACGCCATCGTCACTGCCCCCACATGTTCTCTCTCCATCCAGCCTGGCTCGTGTGCTTGTCACTGGGAAGTCCTCTTGCTGACTGCCGGGCTTCCCTACAGCTGGGTCCTGCGTGCGGTCGGCCGTCTGACCCTGTGTCCTGCGCAGTGCCTGATGTCCAGGATGTGCTAATTAGATTCCCGAAGACTTCTCAAAGGCTGTTTTCCTAGTTAGATGTAGTTTCATAGCTTCATTCTTCTGTGATGCCCAGGTTGATGGGCATCCTTGTAACAGAGTGGACCATGCAGATGGATGGAGTGCAGGAAATGGACTGCCTGTGTCGGCCTCCCCTGGGGAGTGTGGTTCCTGGGTTGGCATGGGCCCCTGGATCAGGTGAGAGCGTGTCAGGCCTCCTTGTTGGCAGGGGTGCCCTGGAACTGCAGGGAGTTTGCTGGACCAGGCCCCTGTCCTCCACTCTGGGAGGTTATTTACAGGGACGTTTCTGAGTGGGCTTCCCTGGTGGCCTGGTCGGTGAGCTGGCTTCCCCTGGGAAAGCCACAGACAGAGAGCAGTCACCAGATGGTCACTAGGAGGTCACCTGGTGAGGGTACGTCTGATGCAAGGGTGGCAGGTCTGTCCCTAAAAGTCCTGAAGCTCGGCCCTGGGCCAGCCTCCCCAGCCCCAGCTTTCTGGCCGAGAGCATGCCTGCACTTTCCCCAAGGGTGAATGTCTGGCCCTCGTTCTTGCCCTCTGGTTGAGAGTATGAGGTCTGCAGGGCGTTCTCGTGGCCCGTCCATTCTGAAGATGGCCTCAGTCCCCTGCTTCTGACCTCTTGGCAGGCCCTGGCTGTGATTCACAGGGAGTGTTTTATCTGGGGTGGGGGCGTGGTAGGGGCTCATTTGGTGTGGAGAGGCCAGGGCAGGTGTGGAGGGAGACCCACACAAGCACATTGGGCATAAGCGAGGGTCCCAAGTGACAGATGTCACGGGGCACAGGGCTGTCTTGGCGGGCACTCTGTCACTGTGACCCAGTGGTTTCCCATTTGCTTGAGGAAAACGTGAGGCAGGCTGCAGGCCGGATACTCTGGGCTGGATTGAGGGGTGGCGTCTCCTCCCAGGTCATATTTTGTAAAGGAGAAGGTGCCTGGGTCCCTGCCCGTGAGAGGGGGGTGGCCAATGCAGGCTCTTTCGGAGGCATTTGTCCGTGGGTGTATGGGTCAGGAGCTCACATCTGCATGTGCATCGCAGCCTGTAAGCAGCTCTGCCTCCTGCCTCCCCAGACCATCAGCACGCTGAAGGGGAGGGTCTCCGAGTTGCAGTGGAGCGTGATGAACCAGGAGATGCAGGTGAAGAGCCTGGAGTCTGAGAAGCAGGAGCTCAAGGAGCAGCTGGCCTTGCAGCATAAGTGAGTGGCTGTGCTGGGGTAGGGCCCTGCCCCGGTGTCGGATGAGCCTGCTTGCGGGTCGCCCTGGGTCCAGTTGGCCTGAAGCCTGGTGGGGCCGACGCTGAGCTGTGTGTCTGGGTGTTACCGGTGCGGGAGACCATGAATGAGAAGGCCTGGGCTCGTCATGCTGTGCCCTCTGTGGTCTGAGCACTTGGTGACCATGTGTGCTGTCCACGCTGAGCCTGGAGGACCTGCAGGTGCCCTTCTGGTCTGTCCTTCCCATCCATAGGCTGTTGGCGGCCGACGTAGGGGCCACTGAAGTGAGGACACTGTTTTAAATGTTCTGGGAACAACATTAATGTTGTTAATGACTGGGAGCAGTCATTTTTTCCCTCCCTGGGGACTGGGGTGCCTGCTTGCTGAGAAGCAAAAAGCGAGGCTTTAAAGGCTATGTGGGGCGCCCCTGGGGTGGGTGGGCTGTGGGGCTGTCCAGGCAGAGGCCTCGTTCTGAGCACGCATGGAGTTCTCTCTCTGTGATCTAGGCCTTTCCCTCGCAAGTGTTGTCCTAGGAGAGCTTTGGACTCTCCTGGGCCAGGTTGGGGATGTGGCGGGGGGGGGGGGGGGGGGGGGGGGGGGGGGGGGGGGGGGGGGGGGGGGGGCGGTCACGGGAGGGTCCTCTTCTGTGGCTGTGCTGGAGCATGCAGCAAAGGTGAGGGAAGAAAGCTGGGGGTGTGGACTTAGCCAGCACCCCAATCTGAGGAGACTGAGGCCACAGTGCTCTGGGGCCTGGGGCCTACTCAGGAAAGCCTCCAGGGTGAGGGCAACTGCTGGCTTTACCACCTACCTCTTTCTGCACGATGTGTTTTTCTCTCGACAGGAAATGTCAGGAGGCTAATCAGAAGGTTCAGGAGCTCCAGGCCAGCCAGGAAGCCAGGGCCGACCAGGAGCAGAGGATCAGGGTGCGTTACTCTGTTTCAGGCGCAGGCTGTGCCCGTGGGATGTCCCAGTAGTGGTCTCAGCCATCCTGCCTCTTTAGCTGGGGCTCGCTTGGGTGTCCAGGGACCGTGAGTGGCCCGTGCCCGATGTACTGTTGACACGGTTGCTCGTCTCTGTGTGTGCCTTGCCTGTGCTTGGGGCTGGGGCTGCTGCCCCCCACCTCCCTCCAGCTTTGCCTCCTTGTCAGGCCTCTGGCCTCCTGGCTCCTCCTGCCTCTGCTCGCTCACGTGCTGTTCTCTGGCTCTGGGGCCTGCCTGGCTTTGGCACCTCACTCCTGCTCAGTCCTCTGGCCCGCCTCCCAGAGTATGCTCGCCTGTGTAGTATGGTGTCTGTTTTTCTTCTGGACCTGATGTGCAGAGACCTTATCTGTGTCCTGTGTCACCCTGTGCCTGGTGCTTGACCCTGTACCTGGCACAGAGCTGGGCCTTGTTAATGTTTGTTGATTGACTGATTTGGTCCTGGTCTCATGTACTGAGCTTGTCCAGTGACTTATCACTGATGGATGCCAGCTGTCCCCAGTGTGTCTCAAGGGGACTGCAGATGGCAAAGGAAAGGCTGTCGTCAACGTGGAAAAGACTCGCTTGTTACATGGGCGCTAGTTTGGCAGGAGCGGGTCTGGCAGGGAAGAGCACTGTGTCTTACCGATGTGTTTATTTAGGGAGCCTTGGCTGCCTGTCCTCGGGCAGGTGTGCACCAGGGCCCCAGCCCCGAGGGCAGGGCGGCGCAGAAGTGTGACCCCAGCCTGTAACACCATGTTGGGGTGCTCCTGGAGACCAACACGGACGTGGCACAGGGGTACACCTGGTGTTTTGGAGGGGGGCCGGGCCACAGTGGTCAACTTTGTCCTCTCTGTCCCTGGCCTCACTCAGGATCTGGAGCAGAAGCTGTCCCTGCAGGAACAGGATGCTGCAGTCGTGAAGAATATGAAGTCAGAGCTGGTGCGGCTGCCCAAGCTGGAGAGGGAGCTGAAGCAGCTGCGGGAGGAGAGCGCCTACCTGCGGTGAGGCGGGCGTGGGGCGGAGCCAGGCTGTGCTCCTCCTCTCAGGCTTGTGGGATTTTGAGGGACTTTGTTTCTGTCCCTGCCAGGGAGATGCGGGAGACCAACGGGCTGCTCAGGGAGGAGCTGGAGGGGCTGCGGCGGCGGCTGGGACGCCAAGAGAAGATGCAGGAGAGTCTGGTCGTCCTGGAGCTGGAGAAGGAGGTGGGGTCTGGGGGGACAGTGGGCTGTTCCTTGTGGATGTCCTCTGTCTAGGGGATCGTGGGGTTTCAGTCTGGCATTCCGGTTCCCCCCCTGAAATGTGGAAGTGCTGGACTGGTGTGGTGGGATGAAGAGTGGCCACAGAACTGTGTCTGGTGTCCTGTGTGGACACTCATGAGCTGGCCCGTGGTGGGGAGACTCAACTGGGTGAGCACGATGGGCCGGTGGTCACGCATCCCCATGTGGGTGCGGGACACAGGGCGGGGAGTCAGATGACGTGGGGAGGACCCAACCCCCTTCTCCCCGCGCACATGGGGGCGCAGAAGCTCTGTCTTGCCTAGTGCACACGAGGGACACCAGCACTTAGCCTTCTGGCCTCTGGCCCTGGGTCCTGCTGTCCTGTGCTGCGTCACTGACAAGCCGCGGGCCCTCTTTTGTCTCCTAGGTGGTAGGAGTGTGCTGGTAGCTTCTTGCACTTGGCCAGACGGGCAGCCTGTGGCCTCACAGGGTGGGAGCCGAGCTCCTCTCGGATGCTGGCTTACATGTGAACTCAGCCTGAGGACGCAGCTCCAGACCGAGCAGTGTTTCCTCTGGGCAGTTCTGAAATTGGTTAAGATTCGGTCTCCAGAGTCACGCTGCGTTGCGTGAAATCCTGCCATGGGTGCTTGCTGGCTCCGTGATCCTGGGCAAGTTACCTAATCTCTCTGTCTGCCTGTGTAATGAGGAGTAACAGTGTCTGCCCTGCAGGATTGTGAGGGCTTACTGAATTCACGTCCCATGCTTAAACAGGGTCTGGCCCTTGGTAGGTGGTCGCTGAGCATCAGCTCTAGTGACACAGTCGTTCACCAGCCTGTGCCCTGCATGTGAAAGGGCCATCGAGTGACTGCGTGAATGCAGTGATGCCAGCAGGGCGCTCGGCCCGGGTGGAGGTGGGGTAGGCCAGACAGAGACACATGGTCCTCGCCCTGACGTTTCTTACGTCTCTGGAAGAGGTGGGGAGGACTCCAACGTGGGATGCGGGTGAGCATGGGAGAGTGTGAGATGCGGGATCAGGCAGCCCCACGTGCAATGCCAGGTGGGGCATGTCCCACCGCCTGTTCTCCCTGCAGGGCCCCCGGCCCTAGTCGGCCATGTCCGCTGAGGGGGAGTGCCTCTGCCTTGGGGCCCGGCGTCCCGTGGAGCCCCTGGAGCGTGGGAGAGGCAGCACATTCTTGTGGTTTCAGCACTCAGGTCTGCCCTGCTGTTTTCATGGGAGCAATCACGAGGCTCTTTGCCATCCCTGCCCCCACTCTGCTGTGCTTTATGCTCTGAGACTCTGACTGGACTCCATGGGAGCAGGAATGGGCGAGGCACTGAGCGTGCTTGCTGTGGGAGTAAACCGTCGGCTCCAGAGCGGGCTCGGGGCGCTCAGGTGCTCAGCTCAGAGATAAGAGCAGGTTCTTCTGAGGGATCAGGGAGACGTAACATCCTCCTCATCGCCGTCATTTTTATGGGAGGCTCCTTGGTCTGGGGACTGAGGTGGGGTCGCGTGACGAAGAGCTACAGGTGACTGCAAAGGCCTTGGAAGGGAAATAGTGGGGTTACGGTGCTCTTAGCATTCACCTCCCTGTTGTTTTTTTTTAAATTTCTTTTCAGCATAACGGAATTCATAGTTTTTGCACCATACCCAGTGCTCCATGCAATGCGTGCCCTCCATAATACCCACCACCTGGCTCCCCCAACCTCCCACCCCCCGCCCCTTCAAAACCCTCATGTTGTTTTTCAGAGTCCATAGTCTCTCATGGTTCATCTCCCCCTCCAATTTCCCTCCACTCCCTTCTCCTCTCCATCTCCCCATGTCCTCCGTGTTATTTGTTATGCTCCACAAATAAGTGAAACCATATAATTGACTTTCTCTGCTTGACTTATTTCACTCAGCATAATCTCTTCCAGTCCCGTCCATGTTGATACAAAAGTTGGGTATTCATCCTTTCTGATGGAGGCATAATACTCCATAGTGTATATGGACCACATCTTCCTTATCCATTTGTCCGTTGAAGGGCATCTTGGTTCTTTCCACAGTTTGGTGACCGTGGCCATTGCTGCTATAAACAGTGGGGTACAGATGGCCCTTCTTTTCACCACATCTGTATCTTTGGGGTAAATACTTAGTAGTGCAATTGCAGGGTCATAGGGAAGCTCTATTTTTAATTTCTTAAGGAATTTCCACACTGTTCTCCAAAGTGGCTGCACCAACTTGTATTCCCACCAACAGTGTAGGAGGGTTCCCCTTTCTCCACATCCTCTCCAACACACGTTGTTTCCTGTCTTGCTGATTTTGGCCATTCTAACTGGTGTGAGGTGGTATCTCAATGTGGTTTTAATTTGAATCTCCCTGATGGCTAGTGATGATGAACATTTTTTCATGTGTCTGATAGCCATTTGTATGTCTTCATTGGA
>PISX010020173.1:0-35697 GCA_004024625.1 Mellivora capensis | reverse complement strand
TGCCTTGAATATATCTTGCCAGCCCTTTCTGGCTTGCCAGGTTGCTGTGGACAGGTCTGACGTTATTCTGATGGGCTTTCCTCTGTACATAAGGAGCTTCTTTGTCCTAGCTGCCTTCAAGAGAGTTTCTCTAGAATTATAATTCCTCATTCTTACTATCAGGTGTCTCGAGGTGTTTCGAGAATCTAAAATCTTGGGGTGGGGGCGTTCTGCCTCTAGTACATGAATGCTGTTTCCATTTGCGATATTTGGAAAATTTTCATGAAGAACGTGTTTGACAATATCTTCTAGACTTCTTTCTTTCTCCTCCCCTTCAGGTATTCCAATAATTCTGATGTTGGAATGTTTCATGGCATCACTTATTTCGCTGATTCTGTTTTCGTGGATTCTAAGCTGTTTGTTCCAGGCTTCTTCCTGATCCTTTCTCTCTGTTTGTCCTCCAGATCACTAATTCTATCTTGTCTCAGTTACCCTAGCTTTTAGAGAATCTAGATTAGATTGGAACTCATTGAGAGCCTTGTGAACATCATCCCTGGTGGCTTTCATTTCTGCCCTAACATTGTGAACATCATCCCTGGTGGCTTTCAGTTCTGCCCCAATCAATTCCGTTTGGTCATCCATGGCTTTCTCCAACCTAGCTATTGCCTGGATAATGGTTAGCCTGAATTCCCTTTCCGACATAATGTCTATGTCGGTAGCCATTAGCTCTGTTGCAGAGGGCCCATCCTCTGAATTTTTCTTCTTCTGGGCATTCCTCCTCCTAGTCATTTTGGTGAGAGATGGCTGAATGGTTGTAGCTGGATGTATTGACCTTGGTGCCGTGAAGGTGCACCCTGGAATGCTTCTGAGCAATCAAGAGTCCCCACCAAAATAAAAGAAAAAAAGAAAGAGAGAAAGCAGAAAAACGAGAGAGAGAGAAAGAGAGAGAGAGAGACACAGGAAAAAGAAAGGAGGATAAAGGAGAAGGCTCAGCCCAAATGGGCCCCACGCTAAGGTTTGTGAAGTATACAAACAAATACAAACAAAAAAGACTGATAAAAGTATATGACAAGAGAAGAAAAAAATATGTACATATATATGTAGAAGCAAAACAAAGAAACAGACAAATAAAAAAAAGAACCTCGTCAAAAAGAACCCCAAGTATAAGATTTATATACTACCAGGACAAACACAAATGTACAAAAATACTGGTAGGAGAAAAAGATGGGAGAGTGGTTGTAAATTCTCAGTGTAGGCGAGGAAGGTTATTTTGCTTCTTCATGAATGTATCTTGATATCTTTTTAAAGGATACAACTTTCCTAAGATAACAGGGGATTAAAAATTGGTTTACTTATAGGGGTAGCATTGATTGGGGAAAGGGGATTACCTTGAAGTTTAAATCTATATGAATACTAGCAAATAAAAGTAAAGAAAAGAATGATCTAAACTAAACTAAAGTGAAATTTAAGAAAAAATTTTAAAAATAGAAAAGCAAAAGAAAAACATGGGTATATGTATCAAAAAGTTCAGGTTTAAATGTTATTATGGAATTTGATGTACTGGACATCTCACTGTGATGGTAGATAGGCTAAAAAAATCTATATAAAAAATAAAAAAGATTAAAAAAAATTTTAAAAATGAACCAGAATAGTGGGAACGAATTAAAAATTAAACGTTGTATCTTTGAAACAGTAGTGATTGTTGTCTTCTCGGCCGGTTGGCATTCTGGGGGAGGGGCCTGCCGCGTGGGTTTTCAGTCAATGATGTTTCCAGAGTTGAGTCCTCCCGCCCCCCTCCAGGGGGTGGGCTCTGAGGAGACCGGTTTTTCAGGCTTTTGTTCTCTGGAGGTTTTTATGTCTGTTTGTTTGTTTTCTCTCCCCTTGGCAGCTCCCGATGGTTCTTGGAGGTTTAGAGGAAAGCAAACTGCACCCCGACCTCCCTCCCAGAGAGAAGCCCTAGTCCGTTCCCCTCTGGGTGCTACAGAGCAGTTTCCCAGCCGCGATCTCTGGGGACACCTGTGTGAACTGCTTGTACTCAAAACCACAACAGCGGCAGCTCCAGACCGCCAGAGAGGTTCCCAGCAGCGAACGCACACTGAGATTTTCCTGCCGCCCGGGCTGGGAGCGCTCAGACTTTCCGGGTCCGAGAGCACCGGGCTGGCGCCGCCACGCGCCTCTCAGGGGAGGGGGTGGAGCGCGTCTCAGGCTCTGCTAGCACGGCGCGGCGCATGCATGGGGACTGCAAAAAGGCTGTTTCTGCCCGCGAGGGTCCCAGCCCCTGCTGCAAACCAAGGGCCCTTAGGAGGTCTCCTCTCGGCTCAGGGACCAAGACCTGGTTTCTCTGCTGCACTCTCTCTGGCTCAGCGCCAGGGCTGTCTGTCCTCCGTGGGGGACTTAAGTCCCTGTCCCTAACCGTTCCAATTCCCACAATTTCCCCCTGCGATCCTTTGCTCTTTTTGAGTGCTTTCTATCAGACTTCACGTTAATGCTGGTCCCCAGTCGTAGGGCACTCTCGTATTGGGGTATCACTTTCCAATGCGTCTCCTCTGGTGGCTCCTCCCCCTTTTGTTTCTCTCCCGATCCCAGTCCGGCGTTCCCGCTCCACTTTACCTGCCCACTGGTGTCTTCTGCCCCCGTAGAGATCCTGACCTGTAGAATTCTGATCTCAGGCTGATTTCATGGGTGATCGGAGTTCCTTGGTAGGTAATCAGCTCACTTTAGGGGACAGGTTGAACCAGCGCCTCCTCCTAGTTCCCCGCCATCTTGTCCCCCCCCTCCCCACAGACAGTACTATTAAGCAAACAATTTAAATAGTGTGATATGTAGATCAGTAACAAATATTAAAGTCTACTGATGCCACTTACAATTCTTCTCTAGAATCATTTATATTGTCATACAGTCCCATTACACAGGTGTTCATATGTATGACATACTTCAAAAATTATAAATGATGCACCACTCATTCATATGAAAATGATGATTAAGTCACATTTGTAACTTATGCATCCCTTTGTAAAGATTTTTCCTTTAGATCTGGTGGCAACTCACAACTTTCTAAAGGAATGCTAAATTTCTGTTAGTCAAATGAGAAATGTGTGATTTTTGTTTTCGTTTTTTTGCTTGCTTCTTGTTTCATTAGGATTTTTTTCTTTGAAGCAAAAATCTATAGTAAGATTAGAAGTAAAGGTGATCAGCTGTATGTTCAGCTATTTCAACTCCTTTACCTTCCCATTTGCAGTCCTTTGTTTCCCCTACCTTTCCCATCCCAGAATCACCAATTTTAAATTGTTATGGGATCGTTTTTCTTACCACTGCCTCTAATTATGGGATAAAGTTGAACTTTTTGAGGAAGATGTCAAATCGATGGTATTGTCATAGTTCTCAAAATAAAAAAAATATTAAAATATAATTTTAAGTCTAGGAAAAGTAAGATCAATTTTTGAAAAGACAAAGTGGAGGCATTTCTTATCTCTTTCCATGATTTCCTAAAATATTGATATCTATTTAAAGGTACACTTTTTCTTTCTTTTTCTAGTGAAGACACACTTTATAAGCAAGTTATTTTAAAAAAATATTTAACATGTAAATTTTCAGTTAACATTCTGTGTCCTCAAATATATTAAATATAAATGTTAAACAAATTAAATTATATTGCTAACATATTTAATAATAAACATTAATAATCTGTGCAGATATTTATTTCTGCCAACTATGGTTCATCCTGCATCTCTCCTTTTGATGGATGTTATTCGTGCCTGTTGATTTCCAATAACAAATAGGTTTTTAATTGGTGTACATCCACCTCTCCATTAGCAGGATAGATGTTATTCTAAAGAATTGTGTGCTACCTTTTAAATCCCGAGTAGTAAACACAGTAACAACTTAAGATTCCATTGTTTTCACTTTCAACTACATCATGGCCACTGATAGTCTTTGGTTCTTCATACTGCTGACTTCTCTGATTGACCACAGTAGTGTCAGCCAATCTTAAAGACTAAGAACCCAATGCTCTGAAGACGGAGCTACCCAGGCTTTGTGTCCCAAGTCAGTAAACAAGCATCAAAGGATAAGATTCTCTACTTACTTTTTTAAACATTCATTTACTCATTTGAGAGACAGAGAGAGCATGAGTGGGGGGAGGAGCAGAGGGACAGGAAAAGAATCTCAAGCAGACTCCTGCCGAGCCTGGAGCTGGACAAGGGGCTCAGTCTTACAAACCTGAGATCATGATCTGAGCTGAACTCAAGAGTCGGACACCTAAAGGGCTGAGCCACCCAGGCGCCCTCTGCACTTATTTTATAGGAGGGCTATGGCATTGCCTAATCTGTCACCATGTTTTCAGAAATTAATTTGGGGACTAATCTGAAGTGATAGCTGCTTAAAATTAATTCTAAATTTACAATTCCCTTCATACTTCAATTAAGTAGTATTTTACATAACCAATAAAAACAAAATTATCTATGCGCATTTCCAAGTTTACTGTAATTGTTTACCATAACATTTAAAGTAATGAGGTTTTTGGATTGAATTAAAATCATTTTGATTGAATCCATCAGGTATTTATTGAATATAAAGTGTGGTCAATGCTAAACTAGGTGTAAGACAGGATTTAAAGCAAATGAAATGTAAAGGTCAAAAAGTTCCTATGGCTTGGAAGCAGGCAGAACAGTAGGACATAAGCAAATATAAAGTATAATAAAGAGTAAATAACGGAAAGGCAAAAGTAGACACATTACTTTCAGAAAGCAGGGATATGTCATCTTTGCACAATCTGGAAAAAAATGAAAAATGAGTATATGAATGATTCATTTATTCTTTGAGCTTTTGTAATATTTTTAGAAATTCTCTTTAGTAATTCACCTTGGCAACACAACTTCATAATAAAGAAAAAAAAATTCTATGAAAAGGAAAATTATCAAACATAACAGAACTAGCTTCCATGTTTCTCCAGTCTCTCAGACTGACTTATTACTCACTATAATCATCATTACCTATAATTGTATTTCTTTTTTACATTCTATCTCTATGTGTTTCCATATTTTCATGTCTATCCTCAAACTTATTTTTATAAATGCAACTCTTTACTTATATCTGTGTCTATGTCTATATTTAGTTTTTTTTCTAATTAAAATATAATTTACTGTGGTTGGCTTTACATACTCATATATATTTTATATATTTTTATATGCCTAAAAAACTGCCCCTAGGATCTGGTACATGCACAATAAGGGAATGAAATGCTAACCATACGTGATATTTAATCTTTCTTCACTCATGTCATTAATGCACATTCTTCAGCCAAAAGTAGTATGACCCCTCGTATCTGAAACAATAATATTTAAGCATATTCACCCCATAAAGACATACTTAGTAGTGATTTATTTGGATAGGTAGACTTATCGCTTTATATAGCCCAACAATAAAAAGTGTTATCACAAGATAACTACAATATCAAAGAGCAAAGAGATGTCTATCCTTTACAAATGCCAATAATTTTGCATATTTTCACAAATGCCTTCACAATTGATATCCTACCTAACGTGAAAATGAGGGGTTGATAAAACTTTCTCATAAATATAAAGAAATTCAAAAGTAAAAATAGGCACCTGTCAATTTTAAGGAAAATTTTTGTGTGTTTGTTTCTGTCTTTAAAGATTTCCAGCTGCAGCTCAGTTCAGAAGTGTGTTTGGAAAGATACAACCAGGTTTTAAAACACGTCAGGATTTCTGAGATGAAAAGGCATTGGTCATATATGAGAAGAAAAAGATATGCAGTATTTATCTTATATCTGTCTCACACAAAATATAAGCCACATATGACTATGTATGGTCCTCTTCTGTTTCCATTGTGCCTTGTTTAGTACAATTAAGTTAAAGAAAATTTTATTCAAGGAAGCTAATTTTAAGGTCAAGAATACATTGTTAAGGAAAAAAAAAACATGTTTTTATCTAAAGAAAACAGCATCTTACTGGGGGATTCAGAACTGTGAAAAAATGATCTCTTAAAGCATAATATTTTTCTACACAGGCTTGAAAGAACTTGTGACTTTTCTAGGAATTTCGAATGGTCATTATTACATTCATAGTATCCACATGCTTTTGGTAGCAACCATTTTCACACCCCAAAACATGCCCTGGTTTCAGTGACAAATAATATATTTACCTTATTAACCACTTAAAGTTCATCTAGCAATAACTAGATGTGTGTTGGGCAATAATAAGTCTACAGAGGGAGCAGAATGGCAGTACAGGTCATTGTAGACAGAGGTAGAATTTATCATGTACCAAATATTATAGTTTTACATGTAATTTTCCTAAGCAGTTATTAGAAATGAGCAACAGAGAACAGAACCTGCATGCACAGCTCAAATGTCCAAGTTTTTGTTCATTTTTTATGTTTTCTGTTCCAGTTTGGTTTTGCTCTGCTGGCATGAAGTTATTCATACTTATTATCCTTTTATATTTTTGTAAATTCCAGAGTGATGTCACTTCTTTTATTCCTGATTTTAGCAATTTGAGTCTCTTCTGTTTTCTTGCACAGTCTACCTTAGAATTGTCAATTTGTTGATTTTTATAAAGATGTGACTTTTGATTTAATTTATTTCAATGGCTTTTCTTGTTTTATTTCATTTATTTCTCCTCTAATCCTTATTATTTTCTTCCTTCCGTTTCCTTTGAGTTTAGTTTGCTCTTCTTTTTCTACTTTTTTAAATTAGAAGGTTAAGTTATTGATTTAGGAAATTTCTTCTTTTTTAATATTATGTTTAGAGCTATTAATTCCTTGCAAGGCAAATTCTCCTTATACGATAAGTTTTAGTATGTTGTGGTTTTCTCTACATTTGCTTCAGATTTTCTTATTTTCCTTATGATTTCTTCTTTGGTCTATTAGTTATTGAGTTGTACAATATATTTCCACATATATGTGAATTTCCCAAATATCTCTTTGCTACAAGTTTCTAATTTATTTCCATTTTGGTCAGAGGAACTATTTTGCAAAATTCAATCTCTAAGTTTATTTATACTTCTTTTAAGTTCTAGCATCTGGTCTATGTTGGAGAGTGTTCAACTGGCACTTGTGAAGAAGAGTTTTGTGCTTTGAGTGGTGAATTCCACAGATGAATTTTACTTCTTAATGGTTTATAGTGTTAAAATGTTTTTTCCTTGTTAATCTTCTGCCACATTGTCTCATTCATTATTGGAAGTGGTGTATTGATGTCTCCAATGATCATTGTTGAATTATGTATTTCTTTTTTCAGTTCTGCCAGTTTTTGCTTCCTGCATTTGAGACTGTCTTTAGATGCGTGTTTGTTTATAGGTGTAACTTCTTGATGACTCACACACACACACACACACACACACATATATATATAAAATTATGAAATACCTTTCTTTACCTCTAGAAAAAGTTTTGTTTTAAAGTCTTTCTTGTGGAGTTAATGAAGAAATGGAAACACACTCTTTTCAATCATGCTTGACTGGTTTAAGTCTGCTTCATGGGACTTGGTGGATGAAAAAGTGGGCAGACTGTCCTCAATAAGTAAAATGTAGTCTCATACTAAAAGCTGGAGAGAGGGGAATGTGAACCCATCTTCTGGGCCATTTCTTCCCCAAATCGAGCACAAAGGTAGAGCTGAAGAAGGACAATAAAGCTTCTTACTCTGCAATTCTGGAAATCCCCACCCCCCTACCTTTAGAGAAATGTTATGTTCACAGCAAAATTGAATGGAAAGTATATAGAGTTTCCATCTACTGCTTGCCCCATTCACCCACAGCCTCTTTCAACATCAAACTCCCCCACAAGAGTGGTATGTATATTTGTTACAAATGATGAACCTACACTGATGCCATTATCACTCAAAGTCCATAGTTTACATAAGGGCTCATTCAGTGTTGCATATTCTGTGGGTTTGGACAAAGGTATAGTGATGTGTTACACTGTTATAATACCATACAGAGTATTTTTATTACCCTGAATATCCTCCATGGTCCACCTATTCACCTTTTCCACCCCTTAACACTTGGTAACATCTTTTTACTTTCACCATCATTTTGTCTTTGCCAGAATGTAGATGTAGTTGGAGTCATACAATATGTTGCCTTTTCAGATTGACTTCTTTCACTAGTACTTTGCATTTAAGGTTCCCCCACATTTTCTAGTGGCTTGATGGCTTAATTCTTATTTTGTACCATTTTTAATTTTTCTTTTCTTTTTTTTTTTTTAATTTATTTATTTGTCAGATAGAGAGGGAGAGAGAGCGAGCAAGCACAGGCAGACAGAGTAACAGGCAGAGGCAGAAGGAGAAGCAGGCTCCCTGCCGAGCCAGGAGCCCGATGTGGGACTCGATCCCAGGATGCTGGGATCATGACCTGAGCCGAAGGCAGCCGCTCAACCAACTGAGCCACCCAGGTGTTCCTCTTTCTTTCTTTCTTTCTCTTTCTTTCTTTCTTTCTTTCTTTCTTCTTTCTTCCTTCCTTCCTTCCTTTCTTTCTTCCTTTTCTTTTTCTTTCTTTCTTTCTTTCTTTCTTTCTTTTCTCTTTCTTCCTTCCTTCCTTCCTTCCTTTCTTTTCTTTCTTTCTTTCTTTCTTTCTTTCTTTCTTTCTTTCTTTCTTTCTCTCTTTTATAACAAGAAAATGAGAATCATTCCAAATTTGCACTTAAATTTTATCAGGTCAAAATACATTTTTATAGGTTATGGTTTTGCTGTTTTGAAAAAATAATCTATGTTACCCTAATTTAGAAGATTTTCTAATAGCTAATTATGTTTATGCTCCCAACTATTAGAAGCCTTGGACTTTTAATGGACCACCTATAGATCTACTGACTCCATGTCATTCAGTCAGGTTCTTGCAGAAAATTTCAGTATATTCCTCTCTCATCAATGCTGGTTATTTAAAGGTTAAGTGCTTGGAGAATCAGTAAGATTTTTTTAACATTGAAGATTTTTTTAACATTGAAGCCATCTAGGACTATAGAGAGACCGTAAATTGTAACTTGTAAATGTTCTTAAAAGTAATAATTATATCAACATATACACACATATAAAAATACATAAAATCTGTTATATTATACACTAATGCAGTTCCTTACATAATATTACTGTGATTTTAATAATGCCCTTGATTGCTAACACAGTGAGTTTTATTACTAGAAAGAAGAAATAGCAGTACATCAACTGCTTAAAAGAAAGCAAATATATACTAGTTACTTATTATCTGCATATCTTTCATAAAGCTAAATACTATTGCCTCTATTAAAAATAAATTTTCTTCTTTTGTATCTACTATATTTCTGATAATGCACTTTTTGGTGTTAAATAGTAAATGTGCATCATAACTATCTTGATAGACCATTAATAAACCTTAAGTATGGTGGTAAAATCACAAGTTAAAATTACCACTTCTCTACCTTCCTCTTTTGTTACCCAGAACACTCAGAAACTACTTGACTGCTGTAAAACCTTGTGTGGCATTAAATATCTTTCCTATGATAAAGTTTAAAAGCAGTATTGATTAATCATGACCCATATAATTAATGCTTACAAAATTAATAGTAGTTGGGCAAATTTTATTTCTTTTTTTATTCCTTAAATTTGAATTCAGAGTAATTAATTTTAAGTTCCCTCTGAGAAAATAACAACAATTGTGGGAATCAAATAATGAAGGGTCTTAGGTACCCAAACCATGTCATAAGATTATTTTATAGCAGCCTTATGTTTCCTGTGTTATTATAATAAAGACTGGTTTGTTACGTGCTAGTAAAGCTAACTGACAACCAGGAGACCAATTATTCTACATTCTTTGGGTTTCTTTACTGTGTTTTGTTTTGTCTTGTTTTAGCTATGTTGTATAGCTTTTCTGCTATTGTATAGGCTTTCTCTTTGAAGACTCAAAAAATCTTTGTAAATTTTCACGCCAATGAAAAAAGAGATAGTCATGAAAGTTCAATTATACACATTGGCATGATTTAATATTTGAATTTCCATTTATTGCTTAAAATGTCTCTACAGATATTTAAATAACATTCCCCACCCCCCAACCCCAGAATATACTTTCAAGTGAACCTTGAGAAGAGGAATAATGGTGTTGATTCTCTTACTTCATACAACAGCAGGGAGGGGGTGCAAGGATAAATACGCAATAGAATCTTCTATTTAGGGTAGCACAGAAGAGTGGAAGAGACAGACACGTGAACAGACAATTATGGCAACAAACTAACTGAAGTAGGATATTACTGGCTATAAAGCACCATGCAAATACAAAGTAAGAATCACCTCAGTATCACTAAGGAAGTAAGTGACAACGTTAGATTGGAAGTTACATTAAGTAGTTTTGTTAAACGAGTAGAACTTTTCCAGGAAGGCAGCTACTTTAAAAGGAGACTGAAAAATGCATGTTCTCAATCAAAGCCCAAATTATCAGTTTTATAAGACAAACACTAAAACAGAATGACAGAAGCACTTGTAAATACTTCATTTTACTGCAGAAGGTAGTTGTGTGACTCATGTAAAAATGGGGAAATACTTAGGTTCTACAAAGAAATCTCAGAATAAAAGACAAATCTATGGCTGAATTCAATATGAAAAAATAAAAAATCAAAAAACAAAACAAAACAAAAAACCAAAAAACTATTAACTTATGAACCCTACATTTTCAAAGATTTGTGCTTCAGGATATGAGGCAAGAGATTCTGATCATGAATCCCGAGCTGCAGCATAAAGGCAGAAATGGAACAGATAAGATATGAAAAACCAACTGGGAGAAAATAAGCAAGGTGGTGGTGTACAGGATCAGAGACGAAGTGTAACCAACGTGAATTCAAAGAAGAGGGTCCGGGTTGGGCTTTGCAGTCGGGCTGAGGAGAGTAGTTAAAAGCAATTAAACAAATGTCAGAACTCATGGTAATGCACAAACAGAAGATGTCAGAACTGGAGAAAGATAATTTAGTGATGTCTGAAGTGATAGTCTTGTAACCTCAGCAATTAGTAAATAAGGCACTGTCTTTGAATAAATTTTGGTAAGAACTGAGCCTAACACTATACATGCATCATATCTGAGATCTTTCCTGACCATTTGACCTCATGTAGCCATCAAACCTCTTGCTAACACATCATCTCATCATGATCTCCTGTATAACATTTAGCGTGATCCCATGTGTTTTAATTGCTTTTCGTACATGAGTAACTATACCTAGTGCATTAGACTGATATTCAGTAACTAAATGCTAACAAAAGTGTCCAATTATGTGCAGCCAGCCCTTATTCTCCTTGGGCCGGCATCTCTTTAGATTATTTGCTTAGATAAACAGGACTTGGGGAGTTAACATAAAATTACGTGTGTGTGTGTGTGTGTGTGTGTGTGTTTTCATATATTTAAAATAAGTTGAACTAATGATTAGGGATGCCAATAAGCAAAACCTTAAACTTTCAATATGGAGTATTAAGAATGGTTACTCCTATTAAATATTCCCTTCTATCTTTCTACACTTAAAAAAAATACTCAAAGTGGATTACTTTCTTGGGTATGCTCTCTGATCTTTCTGCACTTCTTTTCTAAAAAGAATCTATATCCTATGTACTTTTGGAATGAAATTCCAGCTGATACACTGGGATATCTTGCCCACCTGTTGCCAGTCAGCATCTTCTCTAATCAGCTCACGTGTCTTTTACATATTACATCAATCAATATATTGCCCGTTAAGAGTTGACAACCGACACATATTTGTGTCATGTGTGAAGTTTGAGGTATAGTCATCAAACTGTTATTCTATCAACTCAAGCATAAATTCTATCTCATAATATTAACTTCTGCATTATAAAATTATGACCGTATGTTATTCAATATATTTAGCATTTCAATTATAATAAAATACTATTCATGAAAAGAAATAAAGTGTGCACTCCCTGTATGTATATATGAAATGTATGTATGAATTTGTTTTTATTATACCAGAGCTTGAAAGAAAAAATAAAAGAAATCTCTTTTCCCTCTTTATTTTAAAGACATTTTAAAGTTCCCAAGAAAAATGATAACAGCCAAATTAGGTGAACTACTGACTTAAAATTTATCTATTTAAAACATCAAAAATGTAATTTAGTGTTCCTCAACAAAACATGTTCTGAATTGTACTTTTGAAGCCATTAATTTATATATGTCAGTAAATAACTTTCTCAAAGCAAATTACATTGGTTTTATTTGAAAACAATACTTGTCCTACAAAGTACTCCATTCTTTCCTACTAAGGGCAAAGACATCAATGTAAGTAAGGTCTTTGTTGCTTAAGAATTCAAATACTTTAGCTAGTTAGTCAGCCAGTGTGATCGTAATTTCCATGTCATGAAGTCCATTAGTCATTGGGAATTATAGCAGTAAGTTTTCTAGATTACAAATATGGGGACAAAAGCACAGTCAAGTAAAGGAAAATATAATAGTCCTGATTCTTCAAATTTCTCTCCACATGCCATCAGAACCAATCCCTTTCCTTATATATCTTCAAAAATCCTACTCCTCTCTATTGATCCAAACCCTCAACTCAGCAACTCTTCAACACTAGTGTAAAATAGATCTTTATCAGCAACTGTCCTAGGCCACTGCTTTCCAGAATGCTTTTTGGAATATTAGTTGTGTATTTTCTAGCATTTCTCACATGCCATAAATTCTGGAAATGAGACAGATTTTTTCTTTTCTTTTTTTAAAATATATTTTATTTAATTTTTTTAAGATTTTATTTATTTATTTGAGAGAGAGAGACACAGTGAGAGAGGGAACACAAGCAGGGGAATGGGAGAGAGAGAAGCAGGTTTCTGGCTGAGCAGGGAGCCCGATGCTGGGTTCATGACCTGAGCTGAAGGCAGCCACTTAACCAACTGAGGCACACAGGAGCCCTGAGATAGATGATTTTCAATGGTTATATATATGCCCTTATAGGGTGGAAAAGCAGGAACTATTCTGAGTTTCTTCTACTTCACATAAAATATTATAAAAGAAACTTTAAGTGCACTGCAGTAAGTTAAGAATGAGTAATACATCCCTAGAACAATCACTAAAATTTAAAATTAATTAAAAAGTTAATACAAACAGGGCGCCTGGGTGGCTCAGTGGCTTAAAGCCTCTGCCTTCGGCTCAGGTCATGGTCCCAGGGTCCTGGGATCGAGGCCCACATCCGGCTCTCTGCTCAGCGGGGAGCCTGCTTCCTCCTCTCTCTATGCCTGCCTCTCTGCCTACTTGTTATCTCTATCTGTCAAATAAATAAATAAAATCTTTAAAAAATATATTTTAAAAAAAGTTAATACAAACAGTCATACCTTAAAAAGTCAACACAAAATTAAAATGCAGTGCTAAAATTATTTCAAATAGCAAAATTCTAAACATTCTTTGCTGCTGCGAGGACCTCCAGTCCATCGGGCTTACCAATTATTCACTGCCCATATCTTTCCTCCTATCTTCACAGTTCTCCCTTTACATCCAGGATTCCAAGGCTTCTGAAATTAATCCTTCGTTTGCATACTCAATTGCATTTTCAACTTCCTTGTCCCTCTTTCTTACATTTACCTTGAAAGTTACCTCCACTTACTCAATGTCTGTATTTCAGCAGTTCAAACTGGAATGTTAACCATTCTACCTTATCTCACTATAAATTTATCACCAGAATTTCTCAGCATGGGTGAACAGGCCTACTAATTTTCTCTAGTCAAAACACTCTCCATCACAGCCACTTCCTTTCATATTCACAGATGATGTCCTTGATTTATTTCACTAGGGAAAAAGAAGCAACCAAAGGGAATGGCTCATCTTGCCAATGGTTCATCTTAATGGTTCATTAAATCTCCCACTCTGCCTGAGACCACATACTTTGTCTTTCCTCTTGTTAAAATGGTATAACTGTCCTGCATATTTAAGGCTAAGTACTGCACTTTTGTGATGGATTTCAATTATCATCTATATGAAAAAAATTACTCCAGAAATGAGCCACAATCTTTTCCTTTATCATTTGTTAGGACAGTCACATCACCATATAAAGATACTATATCTCCCTATTTTCTAAAAACCCTCCCTTGACTTGACATCTCCCTCCATAGCAGTGTTCCAGTATTCTGTTCTCTCTATGTGAGCATGTCTTGATGGAGTTGCTTTTACTCTTGGTACACATCTTACCCTATTTTCTCCTGAATTAGATCCAGTCAGGTTTGCCTTCCCTCACCTCCATCCTCCCCTGCAACTCTACCAGTTGCCACATCCAATGGGAAATTTGCTCTCTTCATCTCATTTAAGCCATTAGCAGAATTTGGAGGAGGTAGAATATCTCCATTTTCTAAATGCACACATTAGTTTTCACTTGACTCCTCCCATTCTATTCTCCCTGACCACTCTTCAGATTCCTTGCTAGGCTATCCTGTACAGTAAATTTATTTCTAAACGTGAATAGCAGCACGAAGGAGTGCTTAGATCACATAGTATGGTATAGTATACTACTAATGTAAACCAATGAATTAAACAAGTAGAGAAAATCATGAACTTAAAAAAAAAATCAAGCTGAGATTGAAATTTTATAATTTTATTTGAGGTCTCAGAATTCTTATTTGAATATAGAATTATACTTCTTTTACTAGGACACAGAATGAATGAGCAAAAGTCTCTAAGGCTGAAGGACCAAACCCTTTCAAAATTTTTACAGATTATAAGAAAAAAGTATAATCTTATCATTGGTAAGATTTAGGGGGAAAAACAAGCGCAACATGTGATGTTTTAAATAAACTATATAGAGATGTGTGGATGATGTGTGTGTGTGTCAATTTTTCTGAGTGGAATAAATGGCTCTGTGGGTTTTTATGCATTTCGTAGTCAAGAAAAATAAGATAGGAGGAGCTTATTTAATTATAGGAACAGATTCAAAATTATTCCTCATTACTCATTAATCTGTCTTCTGTGTCTTGGAAATGACAGCAAAATAAAAAGAAACTGGATTTTATAATTCACATGTTTTACAATCAACATCAGGGAACTGCATTTACACTGTACAAATTACTTCATGTCCTAACACCTTTTAAAAATTTCACGAGACAGGTTGGACCATGGGTCTCCTTGTGGTGGCCACAGCTCCAGGGCAGAGTACAAACTGGGGCGGCCGGAGTCATGGCAGGACAGATGTTTGAAAAGTTTCTTCCCCTTTCTCACCGAGTTATAGTTTAAAGGAATGAAGCAAAAACAGTAACCAAAGGAAGCATTATGCTTCCAGAAAAGTCTCAAGGAAAGGTACTGCAAGCAACAGTAGTAGCTACTGAATAGGGCTCTATAGGAAAGTGGGGATAGACAACCAGTTAGTACGGAAGCTGGAGATAAAGTTCTCCCAGAATATGGAGAGGTACCAAATTAGTTCCAGATGACACATTAGAGTTGGTGATGTTCCTGGAAAGTATATAGACTGAAGTAAGTCATTACTAAAATGGCATCACATGAAGTTGCCTATTCCAGTAAAGGTGTGAACAGTAAAATAAGGGAAGAATTTGCTAAATGTAAAAGGAAAGATATACTGTTCATTTTTTCTTTCTTGAAATGGTTGGTACAATTAGTCTTTGAAATAATCTACTATTTTTAATCAGCAAATATTAGAGATACTTCAAGCAAGCATTACAAATTAATAATTTAAAATTTGGGGGTGCCTGGGTGGCTCAGTGGGTTAAAGCCTCTGCCTTCGGCTCAGCGCATGATCCCAGGGGCCTGGGATCCCCCCACTGGGCTCTCTGCTCAGCAGGGAGCCTGCTTCTCTCTCTCTGCCTGCTTCTCTGCCTACCTGCAATCTCTGTCAAATAAATAAATAAAATCTTTTAAAAAAATAATTTAAAATTTTAAATTATCTTTTTTTTTTTTTTTAAGAGCTGACAGTAAGCATAAGAGGGAACACTTGGACGTTCACCATGCTTCTCCCTGTCCTTACCTTGGTATGCCTTGAACCATTCATTTGCAAGAGGCGAAGAAGTTAAAGAGAGAGCTGGAACCACTCTTGCTCTCTTCATTTCCCAAAACTTCAGATGCTACAGGGAGAAACAGATTATGCCTGTTAATCTTGGAGTGAGCTGTAAATTCACAGGGCTTGCTGATATTTCATTTGAGAGAGGATAAATGTTTCCCTCACTATTTAAATAAGGTTTAAAGAAAAATGGGAAACAAATGAATTTGTATATTTTTATGTTCCACAAGCCATACTGTTCAATTTTAATAGTTATATTCATTTGTCTTAATGAGTGTTATTCCTTCAATCTGCCCAATATATGAAACACTAACATTTAGGAAGAGCTTTTTCTAACTTTAATTATGAGAAAGATCGTTGCCTCTGAAAATGTACCATTTTAAGCACGAGTAAAGTTGATGCTGTAGATGGGATGGAGATGGAATTTACCTCAGTCCTTTAGGATGGTAGGAACTCTAGTCTGTAAAGGGAGCATACATTAGGGAAATCTGAAAATCATGAGAGTCTTAGAAAGTGTGAGCATATACAGATGAATTTCTGGCAGGGATTGGGAAGTAGGGAAGTGATGGGGAATGAATCTAGGTGGGGTCCAGGAGGTTTCTCTGGACCCTTTGAGAATCTCTTACAATATCTCTATCATTATTGCAAAATGAAATGGAAATATGAATGCATTATTTCTCTGCTACATAAAGTAGCACAACTATAGAAGTAAAATTAGTTAGGTATTTGCTACATTAAAGGGTAAATATTTTCTTTATCTTATTAATTTTTTTAAATTTTCTTCTCAGCCTCAGGTTATATTGTCAATAGATGGTCAGAATCTTTATGCGGGGGGCATCTTTTCCAATGTCATTTTATCCAAAGATTCTATTTAAAGGTATGATAATAATTTAACTGAAAATTTTCATATTAAGCAAGCAATGCTTATTAAAAACATAAACTCACTATAGTTGTTCATATGTTTTTCCCGAATGAATGAAATTAGCAATGACATTAAAAATCAGGTGAGAAAGAAACACAATTTCAGAAGGTAGAAAACAGTGTATTTTTCCCTATTTCTTGTGAATGAAGATATCACTGACATATCACTGACAGTCAATTTCAGCAGATACTGTTCTGAAGTTTATAAGCTGGACAGAAGACTGAAAAAAAAAAATCAAGCCATGTAGCATAATTGTTAACTGCTGGGAATCAATAAGAGAAAATAGTTCATGCTGGCACATCTCAATCAGAAGTGGCATGGAAACACAAGGAGTGCACCAAAGGTAAGCAGCTTTGTAAGCAAAGCTCAAGGAGCAGCTCATTCAGTGGGCTCAGTGATCTGCCCCTTAAGACAGCTGTTTATTGTAGAATCTGGGGGATTTACACTAGAATTTTTATCCCTGAAGAACAGAGTTGTTACAGATTTTTGAAATATAATTTAAAAATCGCAGCAAACATTTAAAATTGAGAGGAGTATGTAATACCACTAAAATACAATGATTCCTTCTAAATTCAAGTATAGTTCATTCAAGCTTTTTGGTGCACCCAACATGTGACAGGCATTGGTCATAGCATTAAAAATACAAGATGAATGAAACTAGTCCTTGCTCCCACAAAGCCTTTCTCCAAAGGAAAGAAATTCAGGTCAGATAAGATCTCAGTATATTTTGGTAAATGGCACAATTGCATACAAACAGGTAGAGACAGGTCCTATGGGAGAAATACAGAAGAGAGAATCTACTAGAACTAACCAAGACAAGAGCTTTGAGGGTGACCCCGGTGTAATATTTTGCAACACAAATTGTTTTGCTAAAGAGGTGTGTGTTTTAAAGCATAATGATAATTAAGTATTGCTATGACACAAACATTCAGAAGATAACTGGGGGAAGCTGATGCCCTTGTTAGAGTGGGATAATGTAACTGGTGCATTTGAAGGCTCCTGGTGATTATTCACCCATCGGATTCCTAGACTTCCCATGGCAAAACTTGTGCCATCCTACCAGGGTGGGTAGATCAGGGTTGGGTAGAAACTCCCAGACAGTTTGTCAAACTAAAGCTGCCTGCCAAAGACTATGCTAGTTGAGTGTAATTTATTTTAGCCTAGCATTTTCTTTATATATTTATTTTAGGATGGTTGTTCATAGGTGGAATGAAATAACATGGATGCCTTTGTGATTGAGGTAATAGTTCTAAGTGGGGGGCTGGAAATATTGGAACACCCGCTGAGCAGCCTCTGCTACAGCTTCTGTACCCAGGAATAGGATATGCCAGGAGACTGATAAGGGAATTAGAGCAGCAGGGTCAAACACTTCAGAATTAAGATATCCAGGGCAAGGGCATGAGGGATGAGGGTGTTTCCTTAGGGACCTCTTTTCCCCCAGAGCACTTAGTGTACTATTCTATTGTGGGTTTTTGTTTTGTTTTTTGGTTTTGTTTTTGTTTTTTAAATTCCCTCATCTACCTACAGCCTCATCTTTTCTTTCCTAGCAGATTTGAGACACTGGGAGTCAAGGTCCTCTTCTGATCTGTCTCCCCCCACTCCCCCCGCATAAATAGGCCATAGAGGAATGTGATAGGGCAAAGAAAGAGATTCTGTGGCTGACTGGAGCAAAATCTTGGTCACAGTTTGACTAATGCTTAGACACTGCAGGCAGACAGAGCACTCGTGTATGCAGAGCATTGTGATAACCATTCACATAGCTAACACGCTAGGTTGTGCATTTTTGATTAAATTCATATACACGGCACATAGAACAAAGCATAAATCCTGAACTGCACATTCACAATGATTGAGGAAAAGCAAGACAAAACATTACAAAGTATGGTCTTTGTATTTCTGATCCTTTGAATTAATGCAGAATGATATAAAGCGATAGGTTTATATTTGCAAATCAGTAAAACGTACTGGCCTGACGTCTAACAGATGGCGCTCAGATCTTTGCCTCCTCTTTCCTAGCCACCTGACTTGAAGCCACTTACTTCAGTAAAGCCTTACTTGCCTGACGACTGGTGATAATCACTTAACACACACCCTCACACAAGGTGAGATTCAATAAATCCTGACTATTCTTTTGTCAGTGAGTCGTACAGAGGTGTTTCACTATGGGCGTTTGAGGATGAACACACAAGTGAGGCTTCAGAACTTACAAGCAGATTTAGAAGATTAACATAACATGAGAAATAAAAATATTATATATGCATGTGTGTTTGTATATATGAGTATATTAGAGGTAAAGAGAATATGTGGTATATTGTAACCACTAGGATAAAAAAGACAATGGTGAAATGCAAGGAACACAATGGCAATGAAGAAAAGAAAAATTAAATCTAATATTGAAAAATGTGTAGCAAATTTCACAGATTTTTTAGATATTGTGTGGTGCCTAAGAGATCACAAGTCATCTGATAATTTAGCCCAGAACAGGGTGACCCAAAAATAACACCAAAGCATAATCATAATTAAAGAATCTTAGTAGCAAAAGAGGTTCATGCATTCCCTAGGGTAAGATCAAGATGCTCTTGAAGGTCACTGTCCTGGAAGGAGCTGAAAGCCCACATATATGAAGGCACCCTACGGACAAGGATAATTTCTGGTCCCCATCTCAGAGCAGGAATTGGATGTAGAAAGGAACAAGCACAATTTGGCAATATGGGGACTGAGCAAAGGGGACAATATGTGACAATGGTTCTTGCCTTGAATATTTTAAGATATACCACTGACTGAGCTTATGATGAAACACCTTCTATATTTCTATTACATTCAAGTTTATTTTCCTGTATCAAGTGTTTTTCACACCTGTTTTCTTGAAGGATTTGAATACTATTTCATGGGGAATAACTAATGAACATGTAGTTGGTGTTGACATCTTCATAAATGTACCAGTATTTCAAAATAGAGTATTTTTTAAAAAGATTTTATTTATTTATTTCACAGACAGAGATCACAAGTAGGCAGAGAGGCAGGCAGAGAGAGATAGGGGGGAAGCAGGCTTCCCGCTGAGCAGAGAGCCCAATGCGGGGCTTGATCCCAGGACCCTGAGATCATGACCTGAGCTGAAGACAGAGGCTTAACCCACTGAGCCATCCAGGTGCCCCTCAAAATAGAGTATTTTTATAAAAGATATGATGTTCAAAATATGACTGGATCTACCCTAAGTATCTGTCACAGTCAAGAAACTAAAGTATAGCTAATGCATTCAAAACAATAAAACTCTGTCTTCAGTTTCAGAAAATGTTTTCATATTGGTATTCATTTTTATATGTATAGCACTATGGTACAAGTATTTATGAGATTATTATCCCAACCCACCCACCACTCTGTAATTTTTGAGCAAAATATTTTATTAGGGAGATATATGGTATCAACATCTCTTTTTCTAGGATCATACCTTCTTACCTTTTGTTTATCCCTGGTCCATCTCTCTGGCCTGCCTGTAGGGTATCAAGTCATCTCTGATTAAAATGTACTATCTCGGGGCACATGGGTGGCTCAGTGGGTTAAGCCTCTGCCTTTGGCTCAGGTCAAGATCCCAGGGTCCTGGGATGGAGCCCTGCATCAGGCTTTCTGCTCAGCGGGGAGCCTGCTTCTCCCTCTCTCTCTGTCTACTTGTGATCTCTGTCTGTCAAATAAATAAATAAAATCTTTTAAAAATTTTAAAAGAAATGTACTATCTTGTGGGGCACCTGGACAGTGCAGTTGGTTAAAGTATCAACTCTTGGTTTCAGCTCAGGTTCTGATCTCAGGATCTTGAGATCAAGCCCCACCTCGAGCCCCATGTCCTGCTCTGTGCTCAGAGGGTAGCTGGCTAAAGACATTCTCTCCTTCTGCCCCCTCCCCACTGTGCACAGAGGGTACCACTGTGCTCTCGCTTTCTCTCTCTCTCTGAAAATGAATAAATAAAAAATCTTAAAAAAAACCCACAAAAATAAAATGTACTGTCTTGAGAGTATAATTAAATTTCATCATTATTTTCCTCTTAGCAATATTTAAATAAGGGAAATAAGAGAGATATTCCTATTTAAGTCAGAGTTTATCATTTTAGACACCCCTTACTATTATTAGAATTTGCAGTTTTTCATAATATAGATCACACATTTTTTTCAAAGATTTTTATTTATTTATTTGACAGACAGAGATTACAAGTAGGCAGAGAGGCAGGCAGAGAGAGAGGAAGGGAAGCAGGCTCCCCGCTGAGCAGAGAGCCCAATGTGGGGTTCGATCCCAGGACCCTGAGATCATGACCTGAGCCGAAGGCAGAGGCTCAACCCATTGAGCCACCCAGGCGCCCCTAGATCACACTTAAAAAAAAAAAAAGTCAGTTCATAGTGTTATTTGCAAACTTTATAAAATATTTCCCCAAGTGGAACCTCAGGGACGTTAAATTTAACTTTCTCTATTTACAGATGAAGAAATTGGGGTTGATGGAGGTTATGGAGTTTTCCTAGTAGTTAGTTGGCAAAAGAATTAGAGATGAGACCCACATATTCTAAATTAATCTATTAACCAGTCAACAGGTAAATCTAGATAAGTCACCAAACATTTTTCTAGTTCCTCATTGTATTTCTCCATGTAATTTTGATCTTTCCACTTTACTGCATTGTCATGGAGCCTTATTCTGCTTATGTTTGATATCAGCCGTCTGGCCTGACTCACAGGAAAACAGGACAACTAATAAGGATGAACAAAAAGTACAAGATGTAACTGAAAGGAGGGAAAAGCTCAGCTCAGAGAATTCAGGAGGAAATCCTTCCACCCACACACTATCCCACTTGTGAGATTGATTCTTTTTGCTTTTGCTACATCATTTCTCAATGATCGGTTCTGTTACATCATTCTCCTTAAAGCAGCACAGAGTTCATTGACATTGGGGCATATTTTTTTCCAATCTATATGTTTCTCTTTTACACAGATAGAAAAGAGTAACCATAAAACATGCTGTGAGACATGAAATGATGTTTTCATCACGTCTTCCTATCGTTCCACTCATTGTATATTTTGTTTTCCATCTTGTGATGAAAACTTCCCTTATTTTGGAATGTTGCTTGGAAAATGATTCATATCCCAAGGCTATGACCAGAGTATAAAGGCAAATTTGTTTCAAAATGCCATTTTTGTGATCTAAATCCCTTATGCTTCCAAATCAGCAACTTGGGAACATAGAACCATTCAGGTTCGGTTCACAACAGTCTCCTCAAAGGCTGCATTGTGCGCGCTTTTTATGAAACACTTGCCTGGTGATTTTACCTTCTCCAAACTCATAAGCTGCGTTCATGTTGTTAAAAACTTCAGTATCAGTCCCCTGAATTCTCCTAACAAAAAAGAAAATGTAATTTTTCTTCCCTGTCCAGACAGTAATTTAAGTTACATAAGAATCGTAATTTCTTAGAGAATGACATAACACAAAAGCCAGTTTAAGCCTATTTCTTAAATTTGTAACATGTGAAGTCGGGCGCACTTGCTAAATAGGATCCTAACTGCTCAGGAAGGTTATTATACACTTACCATTTAACAGTGGCAGGAATCAGCTTCATCTTATTGTAAAATATAAAATAAAACAGGATAATTAAGTATCATTTCTCTAAAATACACAGTTCTCTAATTATAACATATGAAGACTAATAATTCAATGACTGTTTTCATACTAATCTTTAGCCAGCACAAAAGCATGTGCTTGATTTAAAGCCTCGAATTTAAATCTTTAGAAAGATTGTGTTTTCTGAACTTGAAAGAAGAAACCAAGGAACCAAGAAGGTTAATTTTTTAAGTAACTATTAATACTGGTAAATATATTTTTTAGCTACAAAAGGAGTAATAGAACAAGAGATACAGGTGTTTAAGAAGGAAAAAAAAAAACATGGATATAGAGGGTGTATTCCCTAAAAACTTTTTAATTATATTTTAGAGATGCTAAATAAGAATTTCACTTTCACTAAAATATTTAGTCAAGGAAAGGCTATATATATATATTTTTTTCACTTGTGCATGATATATACATGTTTATTTGATATTTTGTTGCATTTTTCACACACTGTTTTCTTTGTCCTGGGAGTGTAATTTCCACTGTAATTGGGGACAGGCATTGGGCCGCTGCTTAGGAATGTGATGCTTTTCAGAGAGTCAGTCAAATCCTCTGAAATAGACATGATTATGATACCCAATGGTATGCCATGTGCTATGCCATATTGCTATTGAATCTGCCCAGCATAAATCATAAAAATATTAAAATTAATATAAAATGCACTGCCTTTTCAGTCTGATATGTCTGAATCTCAATTCACCTTTCCATAAGATACACAGCTGATATTTAAGAATCATATTTACCATGATGTCTTATCATTAAAATAAGGATATTACATTATACATTAAAAGGTTGTTGCAGATAGAAAATAATGTAATGATGTATGTTAACATTGACTAGCACAGTAACAAAAACATCTATTTTTCTTCTATTTTGTGGATATGATTTACAGTATGCCTATTAACTGCTACATTAAGATTTTATTTCTTACTGATTTATTTTTAATCCATTAATTATAGATTTAAGAGTCTGCTGATTTTAAGCATCTACCCAAGAGTGAATTATTTTCATAGTGATCAAGTTTACTTCTAGAGAACTATGTACTACTGAGAAAATCAGTTCTCTCTTTTACAAACTAGCTCACTCATGCACTTTCATTTAGTTTTTTAAAAAATCATCATTCTTCATATGGACTAAGAAACATAAACCAAAATTTGAGAAACCAGTGACTAGGTATGACTGTGTTTGAATGACATCTAAATCAGACTCTGCTACTGAACATATATTGAAAATTATCAAAAATTAAAGCTTTTATGGGGCCTCCATTTGTACATTTGTTGCTTGTATGTTTTTTAAAAAGCCACAGCTTCTTGTTTGAATACAATCTGGGGTGCAATAAATGTTTTGGTAGTTTAAGCATACTAAATCCATTTAGCTTTTCAATATCTAAATGTCTGTGTTTCCCAGTTTTATATTGATTTAGAAGCCTCTAATAATATTTCTGAAATCTGAGAAAAACAAAATGATAAGCCATTTCATTTTTTTATTCTCTGTAAATGTCATTATTCATAAATGTCAAGATAAACTTGCTTTGAGTGTTATGCAATTTAACATGTCACATATCATTGACATCACAAAATAATAGCATGAATCACATTTGGAGATACCTAAGCAAACCTTTTTTATATGTGGAACCCAGGGCAAAGATAAAGCTATTTATTTTCTTGGCAAGAGACTATGTTATGAAAAGTGATATACAGCATCTTTAACAAAAGGATACATTGGATTTAAAATGTCACATTCTTTCATATCTAGCCCCTCTACCAAATATAGATATTGTGAAATTACATTCAGTGTAGGTTATCACATATTACTTGTGACTTAAATGTGTTTTTTTAACCATATTAATTATAAAATGATAAAAGAGCTTATAGCAGATGCAGTGTCTTCAGATGGAAATTTTTGAAGCATATTTTAAAACACAGAGAGGTAGAAATTTTTTCACTTGTGCATGATATAAATCTGAATAAAGTAATAAAAATATACCTGAAACAAATACATTATTCTGTTTATTATGGGCAGAACTATGTTCTCCCCAATCCATATGCTGAAACTGTAACCCTCAATCCCATTGTGTTTGGAGATGGGGTCTTTAAAAAGGGAATTAAAGTTAAATGAGTTTAGAGAAGGTGTCATTATAAGAAAAGGAGAGCTACCAGGAAGAGGTGCAACAGAGGAAAAGACCATGGGAAGACACAGCAAGGTGGCCGTCAATAAGCCAAAGATAATAACCTGTCAGCACCTTGATATGGATTTCAGCTTCCAGAACTGTGAGAAAATAAATGTGTTGTTTCGGTCAACCAGTCCATGATATTTTGTTTTGGCAGCACTAGCAAACTAATACACTATTTAACTTTCCTCAATATTTAAATATTTTTGCTGGGATTAACCCCTTTATTTAAAAAAATTGCATTATAACCATTGATTTATAATAAAAACAAGTCAAAATTTTGCTTGAAAATAAGTTCATAACAGCTGAATTAATGTCCCTGGATTAGCAACATTTACTGAATGCCAAATATATTTCAGACATTGTAATGGATTCTAGAAACACAAAGATTAATTAAGCACTATCCCTGTCATCAAGGAATGTATGGTCCAATGGAGGATACTGACAAACATTTCATTAATTTTGTCCAGTGCTGTAGCCAGGAATCAGGATTGGGGACCATAGCTCGAATCTAAATTTTATTCATTGGTGATGTTGAGAAACGTCTGATGAACTGATGGTCAGGCTGAATTAGCCACTTCTTCCCAGCCAACCAAATCCTAACAGAAACTGGAACTAACAAAAAAAGATGTGTGTTCCCAGAACAGTCTTTCTCCCCACCCACCCCCCTCCCCCAGTAACATCAGGATACCTCCCAAGGCCTATTTCATGCTCTTACAATGTATTTGTTGCAGAAGTAAGACATCTGCTAGAATGGCATGTTTCCTTCTGCTCTATCTTGCAGAATGAGCCTTTATGACTGGGGAACAGAGCCGACTCTCAGACTAGAGAAATATTTTGGAGTAAGTCATAAAAATAATCTGCATTTCCACCCCATCAACTAACAATTTACTCCTTGCTAATATTACTTCCAGGTATCTCCCATGCCTACTAGATACACCAGTCAATAATGAAAACACAGCTTGCAATTCCAGAGACTTTCTACTACCTGAAGTCAAGTCTATTGTTGATTGTATCATCGACTCTTTGTTTCCTAGCAATTGTGTGTAGGGCTCAAGAGGTGGGGGTGGAGGTGGAGGGTGAGTGTGTGAGTGTGGGTTTGCGTGAGTGAGAGATACTTTCTTTACATTTTTGGAATAAGTGCCTTAGGGACGTTTTGAATAGCAATTTTCAGGCTCTATAAAGCCTACAACTGGCCTTAAAAAAGAAATTAATTAGAGTTAAGAAAGTCAAAGACACTGGTCCCATATATCACCCTGCCACTGGAATGCTAGCACCACATTTCCCGGTCTTGGTCGCACGCTGGGTGTTAGACATGAGACGCACGTTGAGAGCACAGTCAGAAACAAAGATGTGTATGGATCCAAGCAACAAATGGCAGCCTGAGGAAATCAGAGGTGAAACTGCTGTTCTCTTGAGTTACTGAGTTTTCCAGCTGTTACAAAGATCCTACATTTAAGTCATAGTCTGCACTTTATTTTTGTTTGCAAAAACCCCAGAAAGAAAAAGAAAAAGTAGCTTTCCTTTGGCTTTGATGATATAGGTCATATATTACATTTGAGAAATACTCCCTTTGGACCTCACAGGAATTAGGAGAGGTTATCTATGCCTTTCAAAAGAGCACTTATTTTAAGGCTACAAAGGAATAAAATCACCAAAGATTGCTAGGATGAAAGATTCAGAAGTGATAATGCTCAACTCCCCACATTTGGTTGTGAGCTAAGAGCCATCACTGATATAGGGAATATAAGTGCAACAAAAGGTTTGCAGTGAAGAATAACTCAGCTTAACATTTGAATTTCAGATGCTGGGAAAGCAAAGTCGAGAACTTTAGCGTACTGGTGGATACACAGAACTAAGGCCAGGTAAGTGGGTTGTAGTTAGAGAATCAGGAGTCTCTGCATAGAAGTCACAACTGCCCTTCTGTATGCACCGTAGAATGGAATACATGTAACGGTGTGTATAGAAAGAGAAAAAAAAATAGCATACAAGAGAATCCTGGGTTATAGTAAAAATAAACATAACCAAGGCCATACGGTTGGGGTGGAAGGTCTAGAGGGGGAAAGGAGGAGATTAAATGAGGATTTCAAGAAGGAGGAAATGATGATCCACCAATTCACCTGTCGCAGAGTACAATGTCAGCTGGTAAATGAAAAAGGTCTGTTGGATGTAGGAATGAAAATGTAACCGTGGAGAAGGGCTGAATAATACAAAATGCACTTTCAGAAAGGTTTAGATTTAAAGCCTGGTTTGATATTGTATAGCTCTGTAACCGTGAACAAGTTATTCTTTTTAAAACTAAATTTCTCTGCCTTTAAAATGGGGATAATACTCTTACCTTCTTTTTAAAGTTAAAGAATTAATGTAAAGAACTTGAAGAGTATCTGCTTTTATCTATCCCTTAGACTGTTACCAAATATCTCAAAAATAACCATACAGAATATGTGATAAGAAAGTGGGGTGAATCTATAAGCTGCTTTCATTTCAACCTTGAGCATCCACTGTTAATAATGAAGTGGAGCTTGGTTCCAGAATGTTTGAATCCTACTACCCACATTCATTTTCCTTTCTTCTAAAATGAATTGAAACACAGAAGCTTCCAATTCAGGACAAGATGAGTCACCTACTTTTGAATTTTTAAATCTAATCCTGATGAACATCTAGAGAAGAATTTCCTCCCTCCCTCTCTCCTTTCCTTTTTTCTTCCTTCCTTCCTTCTCTTCCCACACTTCTTCTCCCCCTCTCTTTCTTTCTTCTTGTCCCTCTCTTTCTTTCTGACAATTCAGTGACTTTTCCTTTTTGCTAAGATAAAAATGACTTCTAGAGTGACATATGAAACATCCAAGATAGCTAAAGAAACGTTTCCTTTTCAGTTATCTCCTCCATCTCTTGCTCTTTTTCTGTCTTTTTTCCTTTATTTTTCTCCAATACAATTCCTTCTCTTCCCCATTTTCTTTCCCACTGTATTTTCCATCTCCCAATCTTTCCTTGTTGAGAAAGTAAAAAATATATTAAAGTGTTCCTTTAGGAACTCAATACATCTACCAGAGTGTTTCAAACCTCACCTTTTAATTGAGGGATGACTATTAGTGTGCTACCTTGTCTGTGGTGCTAAGATAGGAACACGGCTGCTTGTAGTCATGGGATGCTCAAATGAGATTAGAAGTGACTTGGGATAAATTAGAGGCTTATAGAATCTCTCTTGTTCATATGACAAAATGAAGCATGGGATATCTTCAAAGGGATATCTGAAACATACTTTGTTCTTCAAACCCGCTGCAATAAAATCCTTTGTTAAATTCTCTCCATTTAGTCTGTTGCTGTATTCTTTAGTACATCTTTCAATCTTTCAAATAGGAATAAACGATGTTTGATCAAAGATGGCTTCTTTTGGCAATTTCTCTTTATTTAAATGTTAATATTTACCTCTGAGATTTTAGACCCTTAAGATTCTAGTTTCAGAACTTAGAAAAAGCAATGCTATCAATGCCATTTAACCAAATACAAATTCAATGTCTTGATATTTTGTGAAACTCACAGAATGAGAGTGACAGCTATGACCTGTCACTGTGTAGTTAGATAATTTCTCAACTGGTGCTATCTTTGGACACACAGATTAATTAAACAAAAAAAAATTGTGTGCCATCTATTTCAAGTTTCTGATACTTCAAAAGAAATTTAAAAATGGCATCATTCAAATTTTAAAATGAAATTTTGTGGGATAACTCTGAAATTTTTCGAATATATAGTTTTTATAAAGAGTTAGGAGATATTTTTAAGAAAAATGAAATCTTGCACGGATTTCCAACCCCAAGTTGAGAAATGAAATCACTGATATGTAGCTCTGACTAAAGAGAGGAGAAGATGCATGGTGATCTCTACTTCATCATCGCTCTATCATGAATTTCAACATGGAAACCTCCTCCACCTTCTTCCTGAGACACTGACCAGTTATGAACATGTGTCAGAAAAATCAAGGTGATGCAGATATTCCTGAACATATTTCGAATTATTTTTCAATCTTTAACATTTTAATTATAGATTACCATTTAGGGCTTTGGGTTGTTCATAAAAATATGAAATATCCTCATTATTTCTCCTTCATATATATTTTATCACAGACCCCTTTTATGTGTACCTCTTGCTCCAGCTGGGCCTCTCATTAATGTAACTGCCTGAATAATGATGATTTTCTTTCATTTCTCAATTTTTATGTTATATTGTTGTATCACACAATCTAATGTTCTTTATCTACAGAAATTCATTCCTTCTTTTCTTTCCTTCCTTTTCTCTCTTTTTCTTTCTTCTCAGAAGGCACAATTATCTTTTATTTGCCAAAAGATGTTCTGTAACTTGAAAGTAAGGATGGCATTTGATTTTCTTCTGATTTCTGAGTTAGAGTTTTAAGTATAGCTTATGCAATTTCTTATGGAAAAATAGACACAAAACAGCAACAACAAAAAACAAGCTGGCTTATGAGTTTACTTTTAAATGAAGGCATACTCAAAGAAATGGTACCCTGACTCCCCAAAATTATTTGAAACAAAATTTTTTCTAAGTCTATGAGACAATGGTAAGCAGAGATCTAATTACTTGTATGCATTAAAAAAGAAAAACAAACTTCTAAAGCCCTTCCTCCATCTCTGTTGCCAAGTAAGGGCAGAGACGAGAGAGAGGCAAGAGGCAAGACCTTAGGTACAAAATTTAAGTAGTCATTACAAATCTCAGTAATAAACACAAATCCTATTTACTTCAATGCAGTCTTGAAGAATCAACATTAATGCAAAAAATCTATGATGAACAAAATATTGAAATTTTACATAAGGCTAGGATTCAACCTTATGCTTGCACAACTCACTTCCCTTATAGGACCCTCAATCCAGCCCTGTCTATTGCTCCAATCCCTCTCTCACACATACTGGTGACAGTTGCTCTCAATTTCTACTCTTGATGCACAGGAAGCTACAAATACCTCTCTCTCTCTCTCTCTCTCTCTCACACACACACACACACACACACACACACACCCCATGTATCCCTCCCTTCCACTTAAGTTGTTCTTTCATTTATCCTACTTTCTTTAACTAATATTAATTGTTATGTCCTCTTGGGTTTCTCTATTTTTCAGTGTCACCTTATTAACTCTATTATGCACAATAAAGGTGGGCCCAATTATTGACCCAATGAGAAAGACTCATTTGTCCTTAGAAAAATTATGTTTAGACTTAATGAAGGGAGAGATGTTATATACTGTAACACACTGATAATGGCAAATAAATTTATGTTCATAAAGATGCGTCCAGTTTGTCAGCACTTTCACATATGGGACTTGTGTGCTCCTTCCCTGTGACTAACGTAAGGAGTATATTATTACTATCCCTTTCTGCAGATGAAAAAATAGGTGTAGAGAGGTGAATTGCCTATTCAAGTCCACAAAAAGTTTCTGTGTTTAGTGGGTAAGTTGTGTAACCCAATTCTTTACTCACTGTTTTTTGTTTAAAAATCCGTATTTGAAGAAAAAGTTATAATTTGAACTCCCATTGTAGAACTATTATTCATGTGAATGCTTACTGTGTGATGTGAGAAATTTGTAATAGAATAATCTAGGTGTATATGCTACCATAAGATAACAACTATACTGACTCTGCCGAACAGAACAAAAGTACACAATAGGCTTGTGTCTGTGTTTCCAAACAGTTCTGACAACAATGATGGTATGTGCTGTCAAAAAAAAAAAAAAAAAAGTTAGCACCATCCAAAAATAGTTTTCTTGCCTTTTCTTGCCTTTGGTTGATTTGTCTGTCAAAACGATGAACCAACTGTGCAAAGAGAATCAGCATTTAGGGGGGGGGTCTCTTTTTTACTTGTCACAGCAGCCTGCCCTGCCAAAGTATAAGCTGATAAAAATGCCTGAAGTCTTCCCTTATCAGCCAACTATAGTCCTGATTTTAAAGAAGAAAAACTAAGTGTAGACCAAGATGCTCAGGAAGTAATACTGAAGATAAACATCCTCAAAATAGTGGAAGCAATAACTCTTCAATCTATATGCACTTTACCACAAACTCCTATGCTTAAAATAAAAGAAAATCATAATGCTGATGGTTATTAATTATTAATTTTTTCATATATTCTTCCATATGTCATACCAAACTCCATCCCAAAGTACTCAGGTAAGAATACAAGCTGCAGCCATTAAGGAAAAGGGTCATGCCCCTCTGGAATGCTCAAAAAACGTATCAAATTATTTTCTAAAATAGCCCAAAGCAGCTCAAGTAGTTTCAGACTGCTTCAGGCATTCTTAAATTCATAACTGACAAGTGTTAAGAAATTTAGCTGTAATAATATCTTTCTCATTCAAGAAAAAGTTAATAATTGCAAAAAACAGACACTAGCTTTTCCTATTTGCACATTTTAAAATGGAGAACAAAGTGTACAATGCCCTCCAGATAATATTTATCTTTGGCCAAAAATGTTAAATAGTGCTGACTAGAGAAAACTAGCAAAATGGATTTCTTCAGACAGTTCTGAGTCTAGAAGGCATAACCTTCTTTAACAACAGCACCTGCGAAAAGAACTGCACTAGTAATTATACTGGGGTGAAAATTATCATTCTTCTGTGCAGATTTATGGGAAAAAAAAGGTCCATGTTAATTCACTGAGAATCAAGAAAAGATGGTTTAATGCTGTTTACTGCAACTGAATCATTTGATAA
This sequence comes from Mellivora capensis, assembly GCA_004024625.1. Classification (NCBI taxonomy): domain Eukaryota; kingdom Metazoa; phylum Chordata; class Mammalia; order Carnivora; family Mustelidae; genus Mellivora; species Mellivora capensis. The sequence continues at coordinate 4,313 of PISX010020173.1, read as the reverse complement.
AACTGGAACTCATACTAACATGTAGTAAATATAACCTAGATAAATACTGTTGAATACAATTTGGCATATTTTCCACATTCACTGACAGCCAAGGACCTAAGTGTGGTATATTAGCAGACAGTATTAATAGCAAGACTTGGAAACACAATAGTGAATGGCAGTAAAAGGTATTTTCTGCTTCAAACTTTGGGTGAATACGATGTTAAAGATCTATCTCTTTTAATCCAAAAATATTTCTGAGAGACAATCATGCACATTTAGCATGAACTACTGATAGCAAACAAAGACCTCACCTAGTTGTTCCGTTATTTTTAAGCTACCATTCTTTTCTTTTCCCACTATTTTGAGTCAAAATCTGCCACCTTTTAAGGTCTTCCCATTGTTCTTTTTCTCCTTTTCCCAAAATAGCAGGTTATCAAAATCAGGAAGCTGCTATCTGCTCTCTTCTACAGTTTCCAATGTCACTATTTAAGTATCTCCAATATCCTCAATTGTTGTATTTATAACATACAAATTAGACATCTAAACTCCATCTCAACTCCCAAATTTCTTTCTTAGATGTTTTCAAGCTCATGAAACATAGTCATGATCATAGGAATTCAAAAATAGTGACACAAAAATAGATTTGATTTCAAAACTAATACAGAGAACTGAGCTTCTGGCAGTCAGGACCGCCTACCAGAGGAGTCAACGGCAACTTTACTTTTGCTGTTGCTGTCCTTTCTTTCCCTATCTCTATCTCTTTCTCTTTCCCTCTCTCCCCATATTTAAAGTGGCAACAGATTTTTTCCATCTTCAAAATGTATTCAAGTTTGGGCCACCTCTCACCTCCCCCATTGTTATAGCATGGTCCATGACAACATCACTGCTTGCCTGGATTATTGTAAATAGCCTCTTCCCTTGTCATGTATGACAGCATGATATTCTCCAACATGTGGATCCCGTTAAAACATGTGTAGGCTCATGGTATTGCTTGCTACCAACCCTGCAGTTCTTGCCCCTCTCTCACAGACAATGTGCTCCCTTTTCCTCCAATGTTTCATCTCATATTCTATAGCTCGCCCTTCCTCTCACTCTGATTGAGCCCCACTAATCTCCTTGCTGTGTCTGAATTATCAGAAAGCAGGATTCCTCAACATTAGCATTACTGACCAGATATCTGGGCTGATAATTCTTTGTCATAGGGGTCTCCTCTGTATACTACTGGTCTCTACTCACTAGATGCCAGAAGAAAGCCCTGCCCTAAGTTCTGACAACCAAAACTAGATCCAAAGACTGCCAAATGTCCTAGAGGGTCGAGTAATTTCTAGTTGAAGGCAACCATCTTAGGGCCTTGGCATTTTGTGTTTCTTCTTCCCAGAAGACTATCTAACATTTTAAGTATTCTCATTTTCTTCTGAACTTTACGCAAATATCCAGGTTTTTTTGTTATTTTGTTTCTTTTCAACTTTCCTGGACACAATAACTAAAATCTAACACAAACTCCTATTTTACATTTTAATTTGTTTTTCAAAATTTATCCATAGCTATGTATTTTTAAGGACTTTTTTTTTCTGGAGTAATATTAGGTTCACAGCAAAACTGAAGGAAAGGTACAGAGATTTCACGAATACCCCCTTTTCCCCACACACCCATAGCCTCCCCCACTATTAACATCCCACAGCAGAGTGGTACTTTTGTTACAGTTTATGAACCTACACTGACACATCACTAACACCCAAAATCCAAAATTTACATTCAGGTTCATTCTAGGTGTAAAAGCTATAGGTTTGGACAGATGTATATAATCCACCATCATAAAATCATACAGAGTAGTTTCTCTGCCCTAGAAACCATCTATGTTCTATCTGGTTATCTTTCCCTCCTTCTTAACCCCTGACAACCACCAATCTTATTAGCATCTCCATGTCTCCATATTTTTTTAAATTCCAAATATCACATATTCAAAGTTATATAGTAAATCACTTTTTCAGATTGGTTTCTTTCATTTAGTAGTCTGCCTTTAGGGTTCTTCCATGTTTTTTCAAGACTTCACAGCTCATTTCCTTTTAACATTGATAATATTCCACAATCTGGATGTACCACAGTTTATTTATCCATTCACCTACTGAAGGACATTTTGATTGCTCCCAAGTTTTGGCATTTGAGTAAAACTGCTATGAACAATCCATGTACCGGTTTTTGTGTAAACATAAGTTTTCAATTCCTTGGATAAATATTAAGGAGCACAACTACAGGATCACAAGGTAAGAATATGTTTAGATTTGTAAGGAAATACCAAACTCTGTTCCCAAAATGGCTGTGATATTTTGCCTTCCACCAGAAATGTATGAAAATTCCCATTGTTCCACATCCTTGCCAGCATTTAGTGTTTTCAGTTTTCTGGAATTGGGCCATTCCAAAAGGTATGCCGTAGTATCTCATTATTGTTTTAATTTGCATTTGCCTGATGATGTATGATATGGAACATCTCCTCATGTTTATTTGCCATCTGTATTGCATCTCTGGTGAGGTGTCTCTTAAGGTTTCTGGCTCATTTTCAAATTGCTTAGATTGCTTATAGTAGAGTTTTAAGTGTTCTTTTTATTTTGGATATCAGTCCTTTATCATACGTGTCTTTTTCAAATAAGCTCCCCATTCCCAGTCTGTGATTTGTCTTCTGATTCTCCTGACATGCAGCTTGTAGAGAAAGAAGTTTTCCATTTTAATTTAATTTTAATGAAGCCTATATCATATATTTTAATATATATCTATAGGTGTTGGACCTAGAGTCATCACCACACTCAAGCTAGGTTTCTCCTATGCTGTCTTTTAGGATTTCATAATTTTGCATTTCACATTTAGGTCGTTGATTTTTATTTTTGTAACACATGTAAGGGCAGTGTTTAGATTCATTTTTTAGATGTGGATTGTTCCAGCACCATTTATTGAAGAGACCATTTTGCCCCTTTTATTGTTCTTACTCCTTTGTCAAAGATCAGTTGACGGTATTTGTATGGGTCTAGTTCTGGCTCTCTATTCTATTTCATTCACCGATTTGTCTACTCTTTCACGAATGCCACACTGTCTGTTTACTGTAGCTTCTTAGTAAGTCTTGAAGTAGGATAACATCAACCCTCCAACTTCATTCTCCCTCAGTACTGTGTTGACTATTCTGGGTTTTTTGTTTCTCCATATAAACTTTAGAATCTGTTGGTCAATATTCACAAGATAATTTGCTCAGAAGGTGAGAAAAATTAAAAAAAATATTAAGTCTAGTAGACCTCACATATTTTAGGGAATAATAGAAGACTACAATGTGAAAATTGATGTATATCCTGAAAGACAGCTGATATCAGGAAAGTAGCTCCCGGGTGGGATGCCTGAGGTTTCAGATCTTTGGTTAAGCCAAAAAGAATACTGAGAGCATTTAAGTGGACAGCTCATTCTTAGGAGCAAAACTGATGACTCTTTTATTGGAACATGATTCCCAGTTTATTCTATCCTTCACAGTAGCAGACAAAGAACGACTAAAGGATGATTGAGTTGCAAATACATACACCCTCAAACACCAAACAGTAAATGGATAGCAGATGAGGAACACAAACCAAAAATATTTCAGTAAAGTAAAAGAAAACTCTAGCCAAATGCATTACACAGCATTTGAACAAAATAATAAAAATATAGCCTTGCAGAAGGCCATTGGTTAGATTGCATGACCAATGATACAGGAATAAGGGAAGACACAGTACACAGACTATTTAATTATTATTCGAAAAGGATATGAATTAACCATTAGAGAGATACTTAAATGCTTAAATTGACCCCACTACCAGCCTGAAATTGTAAAACTATAAACATGTAGTTTCTTTCCTCTTCTCTTCCCAAAGGCATTGATCACTGAGCTTATGCCCACCATTTTGAGGAACTTGAAAAGAACTGGAAAATGGCACTACTTCACACTTATAACATCATTTTACATGCATCCTTTGTGTGTTATACTGTTTTCTAGGTCTGTACCAACCTAAAAGAACGACCTGAGTTTGGCATATATATTATATTTCTCTCAATATGTCTATCTGTATCTGATTGTACTTCGTTATCTTTTTAGTAAATGGGCTTGTCATATATACCATGCTGTATCTACTTTCATGATAGAATATGTCACCAGTTACTTTTTATGTCAATGCATTTAGTTCTTTCTAATTTTTACACAGTCTGCGTGTAATATCATTATAAAAATATTCAATAAATTTAATAAAACCTCTATTCAACGTTTAGTATAAATACTCGGCAATGAATGTTTTCATGTATGCTAGTGTATCGTTTCATTA
>PISX010020172.1:0-36466 GCA_004024625.1 Mellivora capensis | reverse complement strand
CCCTGATGGCTAGTGATGATGAACATTTTTTCATGTGTCTGATAGCCATTTGTATGTCTTCATTGGAGAAGTGTCTGTTCATGTCTTCTGCCCATTTTTTGACATGATTATCTGTTTTGTGTGTGTTGAGTTTGAGAAGTTCTTTATAGATCCTGGATATCAACCTTTTGTCTGTACTGTCATTTGCAAATATCTTCTCTCATTCCGTGGGTTGCAATTATTTAATTCTTAATGCATCATTGCTTGATAGATGCTGTTGGTCTCTGAAAGTAAAGAAACTTATGCAAATGGTAAAGTCAGACAAAAGTGGTGCATAAAATTTAATTTGAACATCAGAGACCCAGAAAGTAAGCACTGAGCATGAATAAATTGTTTTGCTCATTAAAAAAAGTAAAAGCTCTCAGCAATATTTACTTATAATCTACTCTATTGTTTTATACTCCCCATTGGATTGTTGTCCCCATTGGATTGAATCTCAGATTCAAGCTCCTTGAAGAAAGAGTTAATGTCTATTTTTTACACTTCAATATCCTTGGAAAAGCATTTGGCAATTATTAATATTGCCAATAACACTGTGTAACAAATCATCCCAGAACTCAATTGCTAAGCAATAGCCATTTATTTTCACAGATCTGTATATTGGTTAGAGTCTTTTCTTCAGGCTGTGGTATTTGGGATGGTCTTATTTACAGTGCACTTCTGCATGTCCAGCTCTCACTTTGTATTTCTCTCATCCTTCTTCTGGGACTTTTTTTTTTTAATGGCAATGCAAGATATAAGAGGGCAAGTAGAACAGACAGGATTTTTAAGACCTGTGTTCAGAATTGACACATTTTGACTTCCACCCATATGGAAGTCAAATAAATTTACATGGCCAAATATAAAGTCAAGGAGTGGGGAAGTACAGTGTGTTTGTTGTGAGGCCATGGCAAGGGTGTAAATAAAAGACAAAGGGAAATTTGCATAAATTCCCTTAGTTCTATATTCCTCCCTAAATGGTAACTTTTGCAGTATAATTTTGAATTTTCTCTCACTAAGAGGTGAAGCTTATTTCTCTATATCTTGAATCTGGGCTGACTTTTTGACTTGCATTGGCAAAAAGAATGTGTCAGAATGCAATGTTCCAGTTTCAAGCCAAGAGTTCAGTGGGCTTTGAGTGTTTTTACTCTCTCTTGGAACCTTGCTACCACCATATCAATCAGCCTGTGCCAACCTATTAAATGATGAGAGACATGTGGCTCAATCACCACTACTGCCTCAGGCAGGAAACTTTCAGTTGTGTAAGGTTGTCCTAGACCTGCCAGTTTTTAGATGACCCACCAGCTGTCCATGAATGCATGAGCAAGCCATTCTATGACCAACTAAACCTGGCACAAATCAGTACTATCCAGATGATCCATAGATTCATGAGCAAAAATAAATCTTGTTTTAAGCCAACAGGTTTGGGAATTTTTTTTACCCCAAATTAGTTAATTGATACAACAGCATCTAGCATCTAGCATGGCACAGGATAAGGACTAACTATTGAATGAATCACAGAGTTCTCTAAGTTGCATATTATACAAGTCATAAACTCTCTCATTGAAAAGATTAACATGCATGCAAACACAAAGAATGTTACATATTATATCAGGAAGTCATTGACCATCTGGGTTTGTCTATAGATTGCAGTGAATTCTCATAGACTGGACCAAGCCATCTGAATGCCTGGATGACTTTTGTAAGATTTGACTTCACAACATGGAACCAATAAAATACAGATTTTGCCTTTTAAGTGTTGTTGGATTCTTTCCATAACTAAACATGGATGAAAACTTCACTCTATTACTTTTTCCCCCTGATGATTGTGTCACATCCTAACATATCAAAGATTAAAAATTAATTAATTGAGAGATGATAAAAAAAGAACCAAATGAAAGCTTTAGAGTTGAAAAATGAAATAATTACCATGAAAAATTTACTATTAACAAAAGCTTTGAACTGGCAGGAGAATTAGTAAATTTGAAGATACATCAAATCAAACCAACACAGATAGCACCTCATACCAGTCAGAATGGCTATAATTAAGAACTCAGGAAACAGCAGATGCACTACTGGGTATTTACCCCAGAGATACAGATGTAGTGAAAAGAAGGCCATATGTACCCCAATATTCATAGAAGCAATATCTACAATAACCAAACTTTGGAAAGAGACAAGATGCCCTTCAACAGACAAATGGATAAAGAAGATGTGGTCCATATATACAATGGAATGTTAGCCATCAGAAAGGATGAATACCCAACTTTTGCATCAACATGAATGGGACTGGAGGAGATTATGCTAAGTGAAATAAGTCAAACAGGAAAATTCAATTATCATAAGGTTTTACTTACCAGTGGAACACAAGGAATAACATGGAGGACATTAGGAAGAGGAAAGGAAAATTAAAGGTGGAGAAATTGGGGGGGAAGATGAACTATGAGAGACTGTGGGTTCTGAGAAACAAACTGAGGGTTTTAGAAGGGGAGAGGGTGGGGAGTTGGGTGAGCCTGGTGATGGGTTTTAAGGAGGGCAAGTATTGCACGGAACACTGGGTGTTATACATAAACAATGAATCTTGGAATTACATCAAAACCTAATGATGTATTGTATGGTGACTAACATAACACCATTAAAAAAAGCAGATGTTGGTGAGGATGTGCAGAAAGGGGAACCATCTTACACTGTCAATGGGAATGTAAACTGCTGCAGCCACTCTGGAAAACAGTATGGAGTTTCCTCAAAAAGTTAAAAATTGAACTACCCTAGGATACAGCATTTGCACCACTAAGTATCTTAAGGATATAAAACTAATGATTTGAAGGGACACATGCTCCCTAATGTTTATAGAAGCAATGTCCACAATAGCCAAAATATGGGAAGAGTCCAGATGTCCATTGACAGATGAATGGATGAAGAAGATGCAGCATATATAGTCCATGGAATATTACTCAGCCATCAAAATGAATGAAATCTTGCTATTTGCAACAACATGGATGGCACTAGAGGGTATTATGCTAAGTGAAATAAGTCAGTCAGAGAAAGCCAAATACTGTATGCTTTCACTCATATGTGGAACTTAAGAAACAGAACTGATGAACATAGGGGAAAGGAAGGAAAAATTAAACTATGATAAAGACAGAGAGGGAGGCAAACAATAAGAGACTCTTAACTATAGGGAACAAACTGAAGGTTGCCAGAAGGGAGTTGGGCAGGGGGATCCAGTAACAAGGTGATAGGCATTAGGGAGGGCAGTTGATGTAATGAGCACTGGATGTTATATGCGATTGATGAATCACTAAATTCTACCCCTGAAATTAATAATACACTACACATTAACTAACTTGAATATAAATAAAATCCAGGAATAGTGAAAAAATAGAGATTATATAATACAAAGAAAAAAAGAATGAAGAAAGTGAACAGATCCTCACAGAAATGTGACACACTATTAAACACAGCAATATATGCACAATGTGAGTAACAGAAAGAGAGGAGAGAAACAAAACATAGTTGAGGAGATAATGGAGAAAGTGTCCCAAATTTAATGGAATACATTAATATACATATCAAAAAACTCAACAGAATTCACTTAGGATAAACACAAAATGATCTACACAGTGATATGTAGTAAAAATGTCAAAAACAAAGACAAAGGAGAAAAATCTTGAACATGGCAAAAAAATGACTTATGGGGGAACCCCAACAAAATTAATAGCTGACTGCTCAGCAGAAGCAATAAAAGCTAGAGGCAGTGAGATGACATATTCAGGGTGCTGAAGAAAAACTGCCAAGTGGCTCTCTTATATTCAGCAAAATGTTCTTTCAAACATGAAGGAAAAAAGACAGTCTAAGATAAGCAGAGATACAGAATTTGTTATGAATTGGCATACTTTACAAGAAATACTAAATTTTTGTTTTGTTTTGTTTTGTTGTTTGTTTTTCATGGCTGAAAGCAAGTGACCACAGACATTAATTCAAATTCACATGAAAAAGAAAAGACCTCCATTAAAGAAATCATATAATCATAGAAAAGATAGTAAAAAATCATATTGCTTCCTCTTTTCTCAACTTATTTAAAAATGCTTATATTAAAATGCATATGATTATATTATTGGGCTATAACATAGGGAAATATTATATATTTGCCAATAACAGTTCAACAGAGGTGAGTAGGAGCTAAGCAGTACTGGAGTAAGAAATGAAACCAGATGGTACTTCAAATCTTCAGGAACAAATGGAGTGAACTGGAAGTGAAAAATAAGGAGGTTATTATAGTGAACTTCTGACAGGGTTTGGATTCCTGTACACTTTGTATATTTACTCTCTTTTCATCGCTCAGATAACTTAATAGTTATAAAATTATATAAATAATAATTACAACAATGTATTGATGGATTTGGAAATATAGAGGTATAATATTTATAACAGTAATACCACAAAAAGAGAAAAGAAGGGATAGAGCTATATACTAGTAACATTTCTAGATCATTTTGAGATTAAACCTGAAATTGATTCTGATAAGATATATGTTATATCACTAGAGCAAACACTAAGAAAATAACTCAGAAAATATAGTGAAAAGCTGTTAAAGGAATTAAAATAACACTAGAAAATATTCACTTAATGCAAAATAAAGCACTAAAGGAAGAATAGAAAAACAAAAAGACATGAGGAACATAAAGAATAAAAATGAAATGGAAGATGAAATCTGTCAACAATAATATTACATGTGAATGTCATAAAAAAATCCAATAAGAAGACAAAGATTGGCAGAATAGATGAAAAACTAATAAGACCATCTATATTCTGTCTGCAAGAATAACACTTCAAATACACTTTAGATACAAAGATACAGGTTGAAAGTAAAAAGATGGAAAAAGTTTTATTATGCAATCAGCTATAAGAAAGCTTCAGTGGCAATATTAATATCAGGCAAAATAAACTTTAAAACAAAATATGTTACTATAGGGAAAGGGAGACATTTTATAATGATAAAAGGACCAATCCATAAAGAAGATACAATTATAAACATATATACACCTGCAAATAGAGCCCCAAAATAAATGAAATAAAAACTGACAGAATGGAAGGTAGGATACTCAATTCTAGAATAACAGATGGGGACTTCAAAATCCTAATTTCAGTAAAAGATAGAACAAGTAAACAGAAGACCAACTAGGATAGAAGATGTGAATAACACTATTAACTAGACATCTGTGGGACACCCCCACCCAGTAGTAACAGAACACACATTCTTTTCAAGTGAACACGGAACACTCTCCAGGATAGATGACATGCTTTGCACAAAACAGGTCTCAATACATTTGTAAGATCTGAAACTACACCAAGTATGTTTTCAAACTATAGTGAGATGAAATTAGAAATCAATTACGGAAGGAAATTGGGAAATTCACAAAAATGTGGAAATTAAACCACCCATTCCTAAATAACTGGTGGGTCAAAAAAATCTAAAGGAAATTAGAAAATATTTTGAGATGAAAGAAAATGAAGACCTAATATACCTAAACTCCTGGAAGCAGCTAACCCAGTGTTTAAAGGGAAATTTATAGCAAGAGACACTGATATTAAAAAAGAAGGAAATATTCATTATGTCTTTCTGTAAGACATGGAAAAAAGAGGAGAAAACTAAAACTAAAGCAAAGAGAAGCAACAAAAAAGTAAAGATTACATTAGCCAAAAGGAGAAAACAACTCAATGTCCATGAACCAATACATGGATTGACAAAACTGCAGTATATATATACATATATAATTGAATATTACTCAGTCATAAAACGGAATGTGGTATTGGTATAAACTACAATGTGGTGAACCTCAAAAACATTATGCCAAAACATTATGCCATTTGAAAGAAGTCAGACGCAAAAGGTTACATATTATGCTTTCATTTATATGAAATATCAAAGTGATTCCATAGGGACGCCACAGATTAGTGGTTGTTAGGGGCTGGAGGAAGGGGGGCAATTGCTTAATGGTATGGGGTTTTATTTTGGACCGATGAACATATTTCAGAACTAAGTAATGTGGTGGCGTCACAACGTTGTCAATATACTAAATGCCACTGAATCTTTCACTTTAAAATGTATCATCTTTTTGTTATGTAAATTTCACTTCAATTAAAAGAAATTTAAAAAAATACCTTTCCACAAACAGATGGTTATTTGGGAAAAGAAGACATTCTAGAATTTGATTTTTAAAAATCTAAAGAACGTTTTCATCCTTTAAAGTGGGAAATAGAACAATGATTTAGTAAATTGGTATTTCTGTGTGTTTTTGCTTTTTTTAAATTTCTTTTCAGCGTAACAGAATTCATACATAGTTTTACACCACACCCAGTGCTCCATGCAATGTGTGCCCTCCACAATACCCACCACCAGGCTCCCCCAACCTCCCACCCCCCGCCCCTTCAAAACCCTCAGGTGGCTTTTCAGAGTCCATAGTCTCTCATGGTTCATCTCCCCCCCAATTTCCCTCAACTCCCTTCTCCTCTCCATCTCCCCATGTCCTCCGTGTTATTTGTTATGCACCGCAAATAAGTGAAACCATATTATGCTGAGTGAAATAAGTCAAGCAGAGAGAGTCAATTATTTCTGTGTTTTTGAGAGTTAGTTTGACATTGTCATTTTGGGGTCAGCAGTATCTTTTCAAGTACTAGACGTTTTTGGTTGTGAATGATTGGCCCTGTATCCCTATCTGAAAAATGAGAGTAGTAACAATCATATCTGCCCTATGTACTTCACTATGCACGTTTAAAGATCAAATGAGATCAGTACAGTGGAGGAAACTGGTTTGTAACAGACTATATGAATGCAGTGTGTTACTCAGGGCTGCCATGTGGCACAATTCCAGGTGTTATCACCTATTTAGGCCACTGTTAATGCACCCCCTGCTTTTGTGCATTGCAGCCAACTTGACCATTACTGAACTGCATACCACATGTCACCGAAATGCAAATATATCTTCAGTAATAAGTGAATTTTATATACTCCATTTTTATTTAGAAAATTGGAAGGCATTTAGAAACAATTATTTGTTATTTATTTATTTAATAAATAATTATAATCATTTTATAAATAATTTTTATATTTTTACAAATAAAATATTTATAAATAATATAAATTTATAAATAAAATAAATTTTTATATTTTTATAAATAAATATTTTAAAATATTATACATATAATATATAATAATTATATATTATTATAATAATTATTTATTTATTAATTTAATTTAAAAATTTTTCAGTGTTCCAACATGCATTGTTTATGCACCACACCCAGTGCTCCATGCAATACATGTCATCCTTAATACCCACCACCAGGCTGACCCAACCCCCCCACACTCTTCCCCTCCAAAACCCTCAGTTTGTTTCTCAGAGTTCACAGTCTCTCATGGTTTGTCTCTCCGAGTTAGAAAGATATGTGTGAAAAGAGTTTTTCAGGCCATTCCCCCCGCCCCCACCTCAGGGCTTATTTTAAAGTATTCAAGGCTGCTTTAGGTCATATTTTAGTATGGTAGCTTTTGTCTTGGCTTTTATTTTCCTGGTTTCAACTACTTCTGCCACTAATTTATCTTGATCTGTTTAATGTGCTTTCTCCTTTTAAGAAGTGAGGCAAGGAGAGAAAAACAGACTCTTTGGCCTCAGCCATAAATCTGGCCTTGCCAGTGACAGGGTTAAATTTAATGGGTGGGTTCATGCTATTATTTTACTGTTGCCATTTTGAAAAGCCCATAACTTTCAAACTCTTTATGCCGTGCCATAATGCTAATGTATAGTTAGCTATGGGCAGTGTAAGACTCTGCTTAGATGAACACTTGGTCTCACTCAGCCAGTGGTTATCCATAGGTGGATCATATTAAGCTTTCTGAGCCAGGGTTATTTATTGGCAGCCTAACAGTAGTGATTTGGAGCTCAGAACAGCTTCCTTTAGGAAGGCCTCATGTATACCAATAAATCCTCAGTCTAAGCAATTCTATCATTCAAGATAGATAGTATCTTATTGATTGCACACAAATCTGTCCTCTTAGGATACTTTAAAACATATTTGCTTATTTCATAGAATTAACACATGTTAATTCTGAAAAAAATCAGAAAATACACATAAACTATTAAAATAAAATGCTCTACCATTCAGAAGAAATCCGTTATCACACTGATACATGCACACCTTCACACATTTCAAAATTGCACCATAATTGAGTTATTGTTTTGGAGAACACTTTTTAAATCCAAAATATATAATTTGCATTTTTTTTGTCCCATAAGTATTTCTAGGCTATTATTTTTAATGACTGGCAACCTTCCATTGTATGGATGTGGCACATTTACTCATGTGATTCACTGTCTTGATTGTTTCGGTTATTTAGTTAGACTGCCTTTGAAAATGTAAACATTTATTTCATTCTGGGATTGATTTTAGGATGGAAGCATGCTTTTTAAAGAAATGTCACCATGGACGACTTTTATATGCCTTGCCATTAAAAGATGATTCTTTACTTCTAGTGTCTTTAACTTCCTCTTGGAGTATAGTTCTTCTTGGAGGCAGATTTCTTCCACAGCGAGAACTCTAACTTTTTAGCCTCATGGTCTCTAACATATTAGCACTCTTCCTTCTTTGATATTCTGGTCTTTGTTGCTGTTGTTGTTGTGGTTTATTTGTTTTTTTTTTCTTTTTGTTGTTGTTGTTTACTTAGGCCCAAGAAATATGGTAATTATGTCTTGCTTTTAGCATTCACTCTTGGGGAACGTCTCCTGAGCTTCCTGATGAGAATTATCTTTAATAAGAAGAAAATTTAAAGATGTCTGTGCAATTGGGACATGCTTGGAAGTAGCACTTTATATATTCTCAGGTGTTTTTGAAAGTTCATATTGGAAATTTCATTTTTCCATGGTTAATGAGTGCTAATGATTTCCTCCAAGATTGGTGAAGAGAATGGTTCATTGACTTCCACTTTATTACAGTGATACTAGAACTAATTCCCAGGAAAGGTGATTTGTGTTTTTCTACTAGGACTTTTCCTGGAAAATGTAAAGCTTTATTTACTCAGAAACATCCCAGGTTAGTCTCCAATATAGGTAAGACAGCTCAAGAAAAAAAATTGGCAGGGTGCCTGGGTGGTGCAGTTGGTTAAGCATTTGACTCTTGATTTTGGCTCAGGTAATGATCTTAGGGTCACAAGACTGAGCCCACATCAAGCCCCTCATTGGGCTCCCTGCTCAGTGGGCAGTCTGCTTGAGATTTTTCTCTTGCCCTCTCCCTCTGTCCTTTCACCCCTATGCTCTCTCTCTTTCTAAAAATAAATACATCTTAAAAAAATGGTAAATCATGCCTTGGATTTGGACAAAACAAAAAGATTCATAGCAGGTTGAGTGCTCATAGACTCATACACTTACAAGAATGGCAAAAATTAAGGGTGGTTCTGAGGAGGAAATACACAACCATCCAAGCCTCATTCAAAAAAAAAATAGAAAAATCCCAAACACACAAACTGTCTTTATACTTTAAAGAACTGGAGAATCAACAACAAATTAAACCTAACCATGCATGAGAAGGGAAAAATTAAGATTAGAGCAGAGATCAATGAATTAGAAACCAGAAATACAGTAGAACACATTAATGAAACTAGAAGCTGGTTCTCTGAAAGAATTAAAAGATCAATAAATCACTGAGCAGATTTATCCAAAAGAAAAGAGAAAGGACCCAAATTAATAAAATTATGAATGAAAGGGGGGAGATCGCAACTAACAACAAGGAAATAGAAATAATTCTCAGAAATTATTATCAACAACTATGTCAATAAGTTAAGCAACCTTGAAGAACCTTTTATATGCCTTGCCATTAAAAAATGGATTGAAGAAATGGATGCATTTATGGAAACCTATAAACTTTTAAGACTAAAACAGGAAGAAATTAGCAACCTGAATAGACAAATAACCAGGAACCAGATTGAAGCAGTGATCAAAAACCTCCAGAAAAACAAGAGTCAAGGGCCTGATGGGTTCTACCAAACATTCAAAGAAGAAATAATACCTATTCTCCTGAAGCTATTTCAAAAAATAGAAACAGAAGGAAAACTTCCAGACTCTTTTAATGAGGCCAGAATTACCTTGATCCCAAAACCAGGCAAAGGTCCCATCAAAAAGGAGAATTACTGACCAATATCCCTGATGAACATGGACGCCAAAATTCTCACCAAAATACTAGCCAATAGGATCCAGCAGTACACTGAAAAGATTATCCATCAGGACCAGGTGGGATTTATCCCTGGGGTGCAAGAGTGGTTCAACATTCACAAATCAATCAATGTGATAGAACACATAAATAAGAGAAGAGCTAGAACCACATCACATGGTCCTCTCAATTGATGCAGAAAAAGCATTTGACGAAATACAGCATCCTTTCCTGATTAAAATTCTTCAGAATATAGGGATAGAGGGAACGTTCCTCAATTTCATAAAATCCACCTATGAAAACCCCACAGTGAATATCATTCTCAATGGGGAAAGGCAAAACAGTCTTCCCACTGAGATCAGGAAATCGACAAGGATGCTCATTCTCACCACTGTTGTTTAACATAGTACTAGAACTCCTAGCAACAGTAATCAGACGACAACAACAGAAAAAATGTATTCAAATTGGCAAAGAAGAAGTCAAACTCTCTCTCTTCACAGATGACATGATACTCTATGTGGAAAACCCAAAATCTCCACTCTCAAATTACTAAAACTCATACAACAATTCAGTAATGTGGCAGGATACACAAATCAATGCCCAGAAATCAGTTGCTTTTCTATACACTAACAATGAAACTCTAGAAAGAGAAATTAGAGAATTGATCCATTTATAATATCAAAAACCATAAGATACCTTGGAATAAAGCTAACCAAAGAGGAAAGTATCTATACTCTAGGAACTACAAAACACTCATGAAAGAAATTGAAGACACAAAAAATGGAAGACCATTCCATGCTTATGGACTGGAAGAATAAACTTCGTTAAAATGACTGTGCTGCCCAGAGTAATCAATACTTTCAATGCCATTCCAATCACAATACTAATGGAATTTTTCAAAGAGCTGGAACAGACAGTCCTAAAATTTATATGGAACCAGAAGAGACCCCAAATTGCCAAGGAAATGTTGAAAAAGAAAAACAAAACTGGGGGTATCACATTGCCTGATTTTAAGCTTTACTACAAAACTGTGATCACCAAGACAGCTTGGTACTGGAACAAAAACAGACACATAGACCAATGGAACAGAGTAGAGAGCCCAGATATGGGCCCTCAACTCTATGGTCAAATAATCTTCGACAAAGCAGGAAAAAATATCCAATGGAAAAAAGACAGTCTCTTCAATAAATAGTGCTGGGAAAACTGGACAGCTATGTGTAGAAGAATGAAACTCGACCATTCTCTTACACCATACACAAAGATAAACTTGAAATGGATAAAAGATCTCATCTATCAAAATCCCAGAGTAGAACATAGGCAGTAACCTCTTTGACATCAGCCACAGAGAATTCCTTCAAGATATGTCTCAAAAGGTAAGGAAAACAAAAGCAAAAATGAACTTTTGGGACTTCATCAAGATAAAAAGTTGCACAGCAAAGGAAACAGTTAACAAAACAGAAAGGCAACCCACAGACGATATTTGCAAATGACGCTACAGCAAAGGATTGATATCCAAGATCTATAAAGAACTATAAAGAAACTCAACATACGGGGCACCTGGGTGGCTCAGTGGGTTAAAGCCTCTGCCTTCGGCTCAGGTCATGATCTCAGGGTCTTGAGATCAAGCCCCGCATGGGGCTCTCTGCTCTGCGGGGAGCCTGCTTTCCTCCTCTCTCTCTGCCTGTCTCTCTGCCTACTTGTGATCTCTGTCAAATAAATAAATAAGATCTTTAAAAAAAAAAAAAACCTCAACATACCAAAAAACAGATAATCACATCAAAAAATGAGCAGAAGACATGAACAGACACTTCTCCAAAGAAGACATACAAGTAGCTAACAGACATATGAAAAAGTGTTCATTATCATTAGCCATCAGGGAAATTCAAATTAAAACCACATTGAGATACCACCTTACACCAGTTAGAATGGAAAAAATCGACAAGGCAAGAAACAATAAATGTGGGGCACCTGGGTGGCTCAGTGGGTTAAAGCCTCTGCCTTTCAGCTCAGGTCATGATCGCAGGGTCCTGGGATCAAGCCCTGCCTCGGGCTCTCTCCTCAGCAGGGAGTCTGCTTCCCCCTCTATCTGCCTGCCTCTCTGTCTGCTTGTGATTTCTGTCTGTCAAATAAATAAAATCTTTAAAAAAATAAAAAAAAAACAATAAATGTTGGAGAAGTTGTGGTGAAAGGGAAGCCATCTTACACTGTTGGTGGGAATGCAAATTAGTGCAGCCACTTGGGAAAACAGTGTGGAGTTTCTTCAAAAAATTAAAAATAGAGCTACCCTATGACCCAGCAATTGAGCTACTGGATATTTACCCCAAAGATACAGATGTAGTGAAAAGAGGGGTCATATGCATCCCAATGTTCATAGCAGCAATGTCCACAATAGCCAAAATGTGGAAAGAGACAAGATGCCTTTCAACAGATGAATGGAAGAAGATGTGGTCTAAATACATGATGGAATATTACTCAGGCATCAGAAAGGATGAATACCCAAGTTTTTCATCAACATTGATGGGACTGGAGGAGATTATGCTAAGTGAAATAAGTCAAACAGGGAAAGTCAATTATCATATGGTTTCACTTACTTGTGGAACATAAGGAATAGTTTGGAGGACATTAAAAGAAGAGAAAAATGAAGGGAGAGAAATTGGAGTGGGAGACGAACCGTGAGAGACTATGGACTCCAGTAAACAAATGGAGAGTTTTAAAAGGAAGAGGGGTTGAGGATGGGTGAACTTGGTGTTGGGTATTAAGGATGGCACAGATTTCATGGGGCACTAGGTGTTATATGCAAACAATGAATCATGGAACACTACATCAAAAACTAATGAGGTATCATATGGTGACTAATATAACACAATAAAAAATATTAAAAAAAAGAATGGCAAAAATTGATAGAACTTTTTACTGGTAGGGTCTCATAAGTTTCTTGTATAACCCAGCATTTTATAATCAAGGAAATTTTGTCCATATGATATTAAAAAGCTATTTCAAGGTCATGTAAACTACAACTAATCTTACTAAATCAGAATCAGAGTCTTAATTTTCTGATTTCCATGTTGTTGTGTTTTTCTTCATGAAATCCAGTTATAGATTACAATGCAATTCAGACTACACTAAAAGATAGTTAATTGCCTAAAAAGCCAAGGGACACTTCAGGAGGAAATAAAGAATAATGGCATTGGGAGCAGTGCATTGAGTAATTAAGAATGTGGACTCCAGGGCCAGTAAAGTTGTAAAATTCCCAGTACCACCACTAGAAAGCTGTGGCACTTTTGTCACCTAACAGACTCTGTGTCTCTGAAGCCTCTGCTCAGTAAAATGGAAATAACAACAATTATATTAGTATCAGATGAAATAAACTTTAAAACAAAATATGTTACTATAGGGAAAGGGGGACATTTTATAATGAACAAAGGGCCAATCCACAAAGAAGATACAATTATAAACATATATATATGGGGCCTGCAAATAGAGGCCCCAAATAAGTGAAATAAAAACTGACAGAATGGAAGGTGAGAGTTAAGTTACTTAAAGGCTTGGAAGAGTGCCCGCATATTTAGCTCAATGACTATTGGATTTGTTTATGCTGCTATTAGTTTGCCAAGGTGATAGAGATTAAAGGGTCTGAACCTATATGGCCATGGGTTACTAATGCTCCTCCTCAGCTTACTAGTTATATGACCTAGGGGAAATCACAAATCCCAGTAAGCATCAAGTCTCTTCATTTTTAAAGTTAGTACAATAATATATCTTAATATAATAATATATCACATGGTTCGTAAAGTAAAAGAATTAAATCCATAGAAAGTGGTCATAAAAGTATCTTGCACTTAGTAAATGTAAATTATTAATATTGTGACTGTCATTCATATTAACCTAAACATTTCCCAACCACTAGTAAGTAAGATTACTCATTAGCTTTATATCCTACAATTTAGAAGTTGCTGACAAAATAAATGACAGTTGAAGGCCATGTATACTTGCCATAAGAAAACAAGCTGAAAATAGGCCATATGGTTGGCAAAAATACTGGATTTCTCTCCAGATCACCATGCCCAGAACTCTGCAAGTACTAAGTGTGTAGCACTGGTTTATTTCTTCAATTGATGATGATGTCTGTAGTACTTTATGTTCATGGCCCGGCCAATGGCACTTCTACATTCAGAGAAAACATTACAATGAATAGGTCCAAGGTTGTTCTAATTTTAACAAATACTGGTATCCTGTCAGATAAATTCTGTGGCAAAACTACAGTCTTGTTATTGTTAACTATATGGGGCTGAAACAATCAATCTCTTTAATTTGGCAGTGCTCCTATGCTCATGACTTTTAGAAACTATGTCCCATTTTTCTCCGAATGTGAAGGACAAGAGCCATAGATTCACATGTTTTCCCCTCTGATTATTATGCTGCCCACTAGGACCTGCTGAGAAATGGATAGCTTATTCGCCCTCCCTCCTACCTAATTTGAAATGCTCAAACATCAAAGGGTGAATATGATGTTTTAAGCATTTCTGGTCACAAAAAATGTGTCTGCTTAAAGCCCACTGTTGAGACAGTTTTATCACCAGAATAATTAATGTTTTAGCCAAGACACTCATTCCATGTTGCTTCTGGCTGTGAATTTTGATTAGATGTTAAGAGAATAGGATTTCATTAGCAGCTCACCAGAGATGTTGTTAGAGATTCAATTGCCATGAAACCAAATAAGGTAGTTTCTGGCTGAACGTGATTGCCCCAGGTTTGTTTGTTCCCCCTTTTGACCCAGCTGGTTGGTTGCTCATATAATAAAGGATAATACCATCTGAGGTACTTTAGTAGCAGACATGATTAGGTCATGAAGGTTATACACTTACGTCATTAGATTCTGTTCTTGGCACTCTGCTCTGACCCTGGAATTACTGATCACATTACTGGAAAAGACTCTTCCCTTGATTTATCATTGCCTAATGACTCCATTTCTTAGTTCTGAATGAAATTATCCATCACAACTTGTTCCCTTCCAGTTTCCTTGAACAAGGTCAAAAGAGGGTCCCAGTGAAAACTAAACAAAACTGAATTCTTGATCATCCTCCAGGTTATGACTTATTTCATTAGGACTCTCATTTCTCTTTACTTTCCTATATTAAACCTTGATTCATAACATTATTTTAGCAATGTAGAAAATCCTTTGGAAGTGAAATTAGGCATTATAAGCCCAGAGTCCATAAAGTGTATGCTCTATAAAGAAGTGGGAAAAGGTATTGTCTACCCTGAGTCTCATTTCAGAGAATGCTTTGTGGATATTTTGTTTATGTACATTTGTGTGCATTATTTAAATATACTTATATATGTAACAATATTTTTGGCTTGTATTTGTATTGCCATAATACAAGAATTGTTTCAAATTTTTTTGTTTCTGAAGCTTTTAAGGTCCTTCTAGTTTATGAGAGCTACCTCTTGAGTTCATTTTTTTTCCCTCTCTCTGAAGGTGGTGGTAGGCAAGAAGTGTGATAAGGAGAATGACTGTTGGTTTTGTTATGACATTCATTTCTACCTACAAGGAAAGTCAGGACAAGCCTATTTACTTAGGCATAGCAATTAATCAGTCTGCCTTATACGGCCAGTTGGCCATATGCTCCAAGTTGGTACATAAAAACACGAGAAGAGTCTATCTGTTCAGACTCCAGAAGAGCTTCGCTACTCTAGTGATGTACAGATTTCTGTCAGTTTGATAAAAAGAAAGTTGACATTGGAAGAAATAGAAGGATAAAAAAGAACAGCAATGGAGAATGCTGGAGAGAAAGAAGGAAGGAAGGAAGGAAGGAAGGAAGGAAGGAAGGAGAGAAAGAAGAAAGAAAGAAAGAAGAAAGAAAGAAAGAAAGAAAGAAAGAAAGAAAGAAAGAAGAAAGAAAGAAAAGAGAGAAAGAAAGAAACTTCTTGCATGTCTACTGTGTCCCTACAATGTACCAGATGCTATGCTAAACACTTTGTTTGCATTTTATCATCAAATCATACAGTAAACCTTCAGGTAGGTTTAATTCCTATATGAACACAACTTGACCACTTTGTAAGAGTGACTGGCTTGCTCTGTTCCAATCAACGAACATGCTGTATTGTTTTACTTACTTAGACCTTCAATATCTCTCAACAATGTTCTGTAGTTCTCCATGTACAGGACTTCCATATCTCTTATTAGATTTATTCTTAAGTATTTTATGGTTTTTTTTGCCACTACTATAAACTGAGATTATAATTTCAGTGTCTAATTGTTTGCTTCTCATACATAAATGCAATACAGTTTTCTATATTAACCTTGCTTCCAGTGGCTTTGCTAAAATCACTGGTATTTGCATATATGTCTATATGCATATATGTCTATGTGTCTGCTGATTTATAAGGTAAATAAATGTATTATCTGCAAAATGGAGACAGTTTTACCTTACATCTTCAAATTGTAACGCATTTAATTTGTATATTATTGTATTGGTTAACACTGGGGTGATTTTATCCCCTAGGGAACACTTGGTAATTTCTTACTTTTTGGTTTTCATAACTTAGAGGAATACTACTGGCATGAAGGGTGGAGACTAGAGATGCTATTAAACATTGTACAATAAATTATCTAGTCAAATATATTTAGTTTAGAAATATTGCATCTATGATTTTTAGGATATTGATTTGTAGTTTTCTTATAATATCTTTGATGATGGTATCTAGGTAATGTTGGTTTCAGAAAACCAATTAGGAAGTGTTCTATACTTTCCTATTCTCTGAGAGAGTTTCAGCAGAACTTACATTATTTTTTACTTAAACTTTTGGTAGAATTCACTAGTGAAGCCTTTTAAGCCTGGAATTTTATTATAGGGAGTTCTAAAATTGTAAACAACTTCTTTAATAGATATAAAACTATTTAATTTTTTATAATGTTTGGTAATTTGTGCCTTTCAAAAATTCATCCATTTCATCTAGGTTTTCAAATTTATTAGCATAAATTTATTGATAATGTTCTCTTAATATCCTTCTAGCTATAACTCTTATTTCATTCTTGATAGTGGTAATTTACATTTCACCTCTGCTTTTTTTTTTTCTTTGTTTTATCAGTCTAGCCAGGAGTATCAATTTTGTGAATGGTTTCAACTAACCAACTCTTGCATTGTAATTTTGTTCTATCAATTGCCTATTTTCAATTTCATCAATTTCTGATATTTTCACTTTCATTGTTTTCCTGTTATTTTGAATTTATTTTGCTTCTCTTTTTATAACTTATTCAAGATTTAGAAAATTATATTTGGATATTCTTTTCTAATGTAACTATTTAGAGCTGCAAAGTTTTCTTTAAGTACTGCTTCAGCTACATCCCCAAAACTGTGATACATTGTATGAGAAACTGAATAATTGCTATTAAATATGTCTGGATCTTAATCTCCATAGATTTTGAATATTACCTCAGGTGAAAAAAGGAACTTTGATGTCGTGATTAAGTTAAGAAACTCAAGTTCATCCTAGATTATCTGCATGGGCTCCATGTGGTCACAAAGGCCCTTGTAAGAAGGCACAAAAAGATTCAGATTAGAGGTGAAGGTAATATGATGATGGAAGCAGAGATTGGAAGAGCATACTTGAAGGTCGAGGAGAAGGCCATCAACCAAGGAATATTGGTGGCTACTGGAACATGAAAAAGTCAAGAAAGTGTCCCCCTAGAAGATCCAAAGGGAACCAGACCTGCTGATGCCTTGACTTTAACCCAGTAAAACTGATTTTAGGGTTCTGACCTCCAGAACTGTGAGAAAATTAATTCATGTTGTTTCAAGCCATAAAATTTGTGCTAATTTGTTGCAACAAAAACTGAATAGGGGCACCTGGGTGGCGCAGTGGGTTAAAGCCTCTGCCTTCGGCTCAGGTTATGGTCTTAGGGTCCTGGGGTGGAGCCCCGCATTGGGCTCTCTGCTCAGTGGGGAGCCTGCTCCTCCCTCTCACTCTGCCTGCCTCTCTGCCTACTTGTGATCTCTGTCTGTCAAATAAATAAATAAATTCTTTTAAAAAAAACAATAAAAAACTGAATAAAACATGTTTTGGTATCTGAATGTAGGAGCTTTTAGTCTGAACAAACATTACTATTTTTTGTAGAGCAGGTATGCAAGCAATTAATTATCTCAATTTTTGTTTATGCAGACATGTCTTAATTTTTTTTATTTTTGGTATTTTGGTTAGATATGGAATTCTTGATTAATATAATTTTTCCCTTCATCAATGTGAATATGTCTTCCCACTGCCTTCTCATAGTGTCTAATGAAGAGCCAAAATTGTTTATCTTATTAAGTATTCCTTTTATGTGATGAGTTGTTTTTCTCTTGCTGCTTTCAAGATCCTCTCTTTGTTTTTGGCTTTCAGTAGTTTTACTGTGAGATGTGTCCAGCTGTAGATTTCTTTGAGGTTATCCTACTTGAAGATGTTGAGGCTTCTTGGATGTGTACAGCACTATTTTCATCAATTTGGGGGAAATTTGGAGCCATTATTTCTTCCAGCCTTCTTTCTATCTCATTCTCCCCCTTTTCCCTAGGATCCCCATTATTATATGCTAGTTCATTTGAAGATGTTCCACAGTTCCCTGAGCCTCCATTCATTTTTCTTCATTCTTTTTTCTTCTCTTCAGATTGGGTAATCTCCACCCATTTATTTTCAAGTTTCTTGATTCTTTCTTCTGCCACTTCAGACCTGCTATTGAGTCCACTAGTAAATTTTTCATTTTAGTAATTACAGTTTTCAAGATAAGAATTTCTATTTTTTAAAATAATTTTTGCCTTTTATGGGTATTCTTTAATTCATGAGATAACATTTTTACACTTTAGTTCTTTAGACATCATTTTCTTTATTTTTTTGACTATATTTACAAGAATTGATTTAAAGTCTTTTTCTAATAAGTTCACTGTTGGGACTTCCTCTTGGATAGTTTTCATTGCCTGTTTTTTCCTCCCATGGGGCCATACTTCTTTCTTCTTTGCACTTCTTATTTTTTTATTATTGTCATTGATGTCCGGACATTGAAAGTGATATAATATGGCATCTCTTGGGGAGAACCACCCCTGTCCCCCAGGGTTTTTGTTGTAGTTGTTTGGTTTTGGTTTTGTTCTTGGCAATATTTGTTTAGTGACTTTCCTCAAGTAATTTTGTAACGTGTATGCTTTGATGTTTGCTGCCACTGAATTCTCTTCAGTTTGTGGTCAGTCAAGAGTTAGATGGAGATTTCCTTTAATGCTGTGAATGAATCAGACTCTCTTTGCCTAGGGATTTATATGTTTGCTGTGGGTGTTCTTTCAATATTCCAATCAGATAGTTTACAACTCTGCCTTAGCCTTCACTTCCCGTTTGTGCAGAGCCTCAAGCTCAGCCTGAGGTGAGAGATTTGGGGCTTGGTTTTTTTTTGGCATGTGGATGGTTTGGCACATGAATGTTGTCTTCTAGATCCCAAGAAACATGTCAGAGCTTTCAAAAGTGCCCATAGACAGCTCATCCCCCAGTTTTTACTTTTATTAATTTTTGTCAGCCTCTTATTAGTCTAAAATGGTAACACCATTTTTCATAGCTGCAATGCTAAATAATTGCCTCTGGTCTTTTTTGATAGATGCTCTGGATATAGAGCTCATCACAGTTACTGAGATCTAAGTGAGGTAGGAATAAACACTGGCTTTGAGGATGAAGTTTCCAGGGGCTGTCTGAATATTCAAAGCATAACAATTCTCTGGGGTGGGATTTTGGTGAGTTTCGAATGCCTTATGCACCCTCCAATGCTTGTTGAGCTACTAGGTTTCCTACTAGTTACAAGTTCTTGTAGTTGCCAGGCTGTCTGTTTTCAAGGCTAGTTGGAGAGAGGAGGATAAGGAAAGGGTAAGTTAGAATGCCAGGATGCTCACTGTTCTTGTTGAGATTTAACTGCCATTTTTGAACACAAACTCCTCAGATTGTTGGAACCTTGGGTTAATTTACAGAGTTATGTAAAAGTTGATTTTAATATTTTTTTCTAGTGTTTTCTTTTTTATGAAGGGGCAGATATTTGGAAGTCCTTAATTTATTTATTCCAAAAGTGTTCCTTGTCTTTGTTCTTGAAGAATGGTTTTGCTACTTATAGATTTCTGGGTTAACTTTTTAAAAAATAACTTTAATAATATTGTTTCTTTGTGCTTTGACTTCTGTAGTTTCTGTTGAATAGTAAGTGGACTTTTGAATCATTGTTTCCTTGTTTGTAATATCCTTCATTCTAATTCTTTTCTTCCTTCTTCCTTCCTTCCTTCCTTCCTCCCTTCCTTCCTTCCTTCTTTCTTTCTTCCTTTTTTGGTCAGCAGTTGATTATAATGTGCCTAGGCATTGTTTTTTTTTTTCTTTTCCCAATTTATCCTGATTATGTTTGGGTGAGATTCTTAAATTTGTAAATTTATGTTGATCACAAAATTTGGGAAGTTATGTCCATTGTTTCTTTTTTATTTCTTTTCTTTTTTTTTTAAAGATATTTTTTACTTATTTGACAGAGAGAGAGGTCACAAGTAGGCAAAGAGGCAGGCAGAGAGAGAGGAGGAAGCAGGCTCCCTGCTGAGCTGAGAGCCCGACGTAGGACTCGATCCCAGGACCCTGGGATCATGACCTAGAGCCGAAGACAGAGGCTTTAACCCACTGAGCCACCCAGGCACCCTATGTCCATTGTTTCTTAAAGTCTTTTTTTATTTATGTCTCATTATCTTTTTTTAAAAAAAGATTTTATTTATTTATTTGACAGACAGAGATCACAGGTAGGCAGAGAGGCAGCCAGAGAGAGAGGAAGGGAAGCAGGCCCCCCGCTGAGCAGAGAGCCTGATGTGGGGCTTGATCCCAGGACCATGGGATCATGACCTGAGCCGAAGGCAGAGACTTTAACCCACTGAGCCACCCAGGTGGCCCCTCGTTATCTTTATTCTTTCTTTTGGAATTCCAACTGAATATGTTAGGTCTTTAAAAAATCCCACTAATGCTTGAGATTTTGCTAATTAAATTTTTTTTCCCTCTTTCTTTAAAGTGGATGATTTCTATCTGTCTTATTCTTCACTGAGTCCCTTTTCAGTCATATCCATTTCTTTATTAAACACACTTAAGAGTTTTAAAAGATGTCAGATCTTATAATTTTTAATGATAAAATTTCCATTTTATTCTTTTCATATTTTCTAGTACTTGATTGAAATTTTCAATTTTTTCATTTATTTAGAGCTTATTTGTCTTATTTCATCCATTTATAATAGTTCCTATAAGTTTTTGTTTAATAATTCCAAGATTGAGTCATACAGTGGAAAAAAGACAGTCTCTTCAATAAATGGTGCTGGGAAAATTGGACAGCTATATGTAGAAGAATGAAACTCGACCATTCTCTTACACCATACACAAAGATAAACTCGAAATGGATAAAGGACCTCAATGTGAGACAGGAATCCATCAGAATCCTAGAGGAGAGCATAGGCAGTAACCTCTTTGATATCAGCCACAGCAACTTCTTTCAAGATATGTCACCAAAGGCAAAGGAAACTATTTTGATTTCCTTTTCTTTTGGAGTGGGTATTCCTTGATCATCCTGTTCAAGAAACTTTGGATTGAATTCCTGACTTTGTGAATGTCATGTAATAAAATTCTGGATTCTGTTATAATCTCCAAAGATTAATAATTGTTTTAAGCAGACAATTGACTGCTGAGCATGTAATGTCTGCAGAGGTTAGGGAGAAGTGGGAATTCCAGGTCTTAGAGGAGTTCTTCTACCTTTAGTGGCAAGTTGCTTTCAGTTTATCAAACACATCTGTGGCTCAACGGTCAGATAGAGACCTAGTCTGAGCTTATACACAGACTTAGGAGCTCCCTTTCTTTCTTTCTTTCTTTTTTTTTTAAGATTTTATTTATTTATTTGACAGACAGAGATCACAAGTAGGCAGAGAGGCAGGCAGAGAGAGAGGGGGAAGCAGGATCTCCACAGAGCAGAGAGCCCAATGCGGGGCTCGATCCCAGGACCCTGGGATCATGACTTGAGACGAAGGCAGAGGCTTTAACCCACTGAGCCACCCAGGCGCCCCTAGGAGCTCCCTTTCATTGAAAACTTAAACTTGTTCATGTCTAAGGATTTGTTAGGTTTCATTGTAAATGTGTATATGTGTGTGTGTGTGTGTGCACGTGCACACACACTTGTGTTCTGTTGTCTTCTTCCTATTTTTAGAACTCAGATGTCCCTTTGGCCCAGCTACTCTCCTGAAGTCTAGGGCATGGGATGGGGCTAGAACTTGAGGCAATGTGGATTTGCAGAAGATCCCCTTGAGGACAGAACCTTGGTCTGGGATATGAAGGGACGGTGGAATGGTGGCATGTGACCAGGTTCACACTTTTAGTGTCTTACCTCCTGCTTTATTATAAGATGTCCTTTATTTAGTTGATATCAACATTTATAGCCTGGATATCATAACATCTTATTTATGGACACTTCAAATATAGGAAGCACAGTGACAATGGCTCAGCTCTTCACGGATGTACACTGCTGATAGCTTGAATGTGAATAACTTGTGGAGCTCTTGATGGTTCCAAAAAATTAAAATTCTCAAGTCCAAATCCTGAAGGGGCCATGCTGATGTAAAGAATATCTTCCTCTTTTTGCCTTTCCTCTTCTCCCATTTGACTTGTTGCCAATACAAGAAGCTTTGTCCACTCTAATTGTGAAGGTTAGATCAATAATTGAAACAAATGTGCTACTGGTAATGTAATAAAGTTAATGACTGCCTAAAATTATTCAGTATTGATCCTGAATTTCCTTATGTTTGACTATTTCCGTATTAATGCCTGTTTCAAGAGAGTTCATATGGGTTCATAGCCAATTCAGGGGTATCAAGTAACATACACACACATATATGTATATGTTATGTACACAGATGCACATCAAAAACATATATATGTATGCATATGTGTGTTAGAAACGTGTGTGTGTGTGAGAGAGACAGAGACACAGAGAGGTATGTTCTAACAATTCCTCAAAGAAGGATCTGATTATTGAAGAACAATAATCTGCCTCTCCCTTCCTTGAGATGCTTGTTATCTATGAGGATAGATGTTTCTGCATTTTTTTGAAAGAGAAAAATAATCACACTACATTCTTATAATGGAAATTCAGTGACAAGAACGGGCAAGACGAGGACGTTGCTTGCTTTTGTGCTGATTTGACCACATATAAGAGCTTCTTAGTAACATCATGCAAGAAGGTTATGGACGGACCTAGATATTAGAAGAGAGAAACTGAGTAGGGATAAAGCCCAATGCCAAAAAAAAAAAAACCTCTCAGGAATACACCTATAGTAAAAAGTTTAGTTTATTAATTTGTTACAGCAAGATAGCACACAAACCATGGGCATCTCAGCAAGAGGAAGGAAGGATGGGTATATTGCAGGGATTATATGTGTGCTGGGTGAGTTTGGGGAAGCAAGTGTTCATTCTAGATTGGCTGCTGCAGGAAGCAGATGCAATTTGATGATCAAGGTATCTTTTGAATAAAAAAAGGTTTTATTGAGATGTAATTCACATAACATACAATTCATCCATGGAAACATACAATTCAATGGCTTTTAGTATATTCACAGTGAGAGACTGAACATACAAGAGGACCAGAGTCAGACCATAAATAAAAATAAAATTTGACCCACAGTCTTTAACAGCCAGTCCAGAAGGCAAGCCATTATCTCTAGTAACTAGTCCAGAAAGCCAGCCTACTGTATCAGATTTGTAGGAAATCAAACGACTATTTCTAACAGACAGTACAGAAAACCAAATGTAAAAATCAGCCCCAAATGTCCAGGACTTAATTAGTAACTGACAACTTCTCAAATTTTTGTCCCTGCTTCCAACTTAGGACCAACCAGACAAAGCCAAACATTCACCCCTAACACTCCCATAGTATGTGCCCCACTTCTAGTTAGCCCACGTGTAACTGCCCCAGGCCAACAGTCTCCATTTAGGGCATACCATCCTTTCTTTTCATGATAAAGCTTTCCCATTTCTTGACTACTTTTGAGTCTCTACCAAACACTGATGATAATCCTGACTCCCTTAGTCTATTAGCTCTGAATAATTAGGCTTTTTAAACAAGTTAGCCTTCATTTACTTTCAGAACAGATATTTATATCCATCATCACAATCAATTTTATGACATTTTCATTACTCCCCCTCCCAAAAAGCCCTGTGTTCTTTGTTATCTCCTCCATACCTCAATCTTTCCCCAGGTCCTAAACAACTACTAATCTACTTTCACTATCTATAGATTTCCCTTATTCTGGATTTCTACATGAATGGAATGATATATCTATATCTACATTTTTACCTAATCTATATCTATTTATCTATCTATCATCTATCTGTCTATATAGGGTCTATTGTGTCTGCTTTCTTTCACTTAGAATGTTTTCAAGGTTCATCCATGTTGTAACATGTATCAGTACTTTTCTTTTTATGGCTGAATGCTATTGCATTGTGTGGATAATGTTGGATGATGTTATTGGATGATGTTAGTGGATGATGTTATTCATCAAAATAATGGATTCTGTTGATTCATTTGTCCTTTATTTTATTTTATTTTTTTTCATTTGTCCTTTAATAGACTTGGATGATGTTGTTATAACCATTGAGGGATCTTAATTTTTATTTAAGAACCAGAATGAATAATGTGGGGCTAGAGTTGTCTTTGAGTTAAAAAAAAAACAAAAAACAAAACAACAAAATAATTACTTGTGTTTGCAGGGGGCGAGGAGTTTTTAGGTATTTTTTGGTGCTATAGAAGCCTTGTCTTTTATGTCCAGACACAAATATGAAGTGGTCTTGTTTTTGGCTTGTTTCATCATGGTCACAGAGTGACCTTGTCTGTATACTATTGTGAGTGTTTACCTATATTATGGAAGATGACAGCCTACCTCCTAGTTATCAGCTTCTGGGGCAGGTTTTCTACTTGCCGTCTTGTTCTCAGAGGTGAATGTCTTGTATATGTGGTATGAATGGAATATAGAAGTGTTAATAAAAGAAATATAAATGATATTCTAGAAAAGATGTCAGTGAAAAATGAACACAGACACTGCACTGTGACAAAGAATAACACAGACTGTTTGATTCTGAAGTATAAAACCAGGAACACAGAACTGGAAGTTGTCCGTGAGCTGGTACAGGTCTGCTTGTAAAGCCCAATTACTTGAAAATGGAGTTGGCTGTTTTGGAGGCAAATTTCTTACTTTTATATGTTTAAGTAGAAATGGGCTTTCCACTTGCTGATTTTGCAAAGGGATTTCAGGCAAATGGTAGAATTTTAGCTCAAGATCTCTCAAAAGACCTTATTGGATCCAAGTATTCTGAAGTAACTTCTCAAGAAGTGCCCCATACCTGTAAGTGTTTCTCAGCTCCATTCTCCCTTCCTAGTGGAAGAAAGAAAGACAGCCTTTGTGATCTCTCACTAGCCTAGACCACGAGGATTTCAAGCTAAAAGAAATAGAATCAGCCTTCACTTGTGTGCATGAATACACTGTTTTCTTAATATTTTCTGGCACGTTTTTATAACACAAAGAAGAGAAACACAGTAACAGAGTACTTGCGAAAAGGTGAGCAACCTCTGAGCATCTCTATCTGCTTGGGTGGTAGTTATTTTCTGGAGCAGCTGTCCAAGGTAAATTGCTCAGGGTTGGCACTTTCTTCCAGTTTCCATTATCTCTGCCTCTGCCATCATTCACAAACTTGGAGACACCTCAGCACAATGTTTTATTTTGTTTGTGTTTTTGAACAGATATTCTTTTTAGACCCAGAATAAATAAAGGGAGTTTGGCTCTGTTTACTTGTTTTTGTACATGAACAGATTGACCACTTGATTCATCTCATTGTATTTTCTAGGTCTTCCTTCAGTTTTCACAAAGATGTACAAGCAAGACAAGAAGAAGACATAAACCATGCCAGTTATTATATTATTAACTAGTACAAATATTATAACTGGGTCCTCCCTAGTGCCATTCTAGTCTCTGCCTTTTAATAAAAAATGATGATTTTCCAATGAATTGAGTTTTTGCTACTTATATTTAAAAATATTGTGCACTTTCTTTTAGATCATGATTTTTTGAGGCACACTGACAAAAGGCACCTGGGAAAACTCAAGAGTTTTCATATTCTGAATAAGAATATGAGTTTTTCCTTGGTCCAGCATCTTAGGTTCCCTATACTCTAATCCCAACTTGTCTATTTATACTACTAATAATGATGACAATGATGATGATAATATCATTTATTGTTTTCCATGTTCAAGCACTATTTGAGCTCCACAGCATGCCTATAAAACAGAGAAGTTCTATTTATGTCTTTTTTATAGATGAAGAAACATGTTCACATAAATTAAATATAACTATTAAGTGGTAGATTTACATACAAATCCAGATATGGTTTTAAAATTTATTCTTTTATTTATTTCCTTTTCATTTCTTTTCTTCTTCCTCTACTTTTTCTTTGAGTTCTTCCTTACTTACAACCTTTGACTTCTGAAAATATTCTCCTCCAGTGCATGACTACTGTTCCTCCAGATATTGTAAGCTCTTTGTTCTTTCTGTCTGTTCATGATATGCCCACTGTCTCTTCTCCATTCCATTAAGGAGCTCCCTTTCCAATTTAGGGAAAGCATCAGGGCAGATGTTATCTTTAGGAAAGGAGTCTCAGCAATCTACTGAAACAATCTCTGAAACATAATTCATGGAAACCCACATGGTTGAAACAATGTAGGTACAGAACCCCAACAAAAGTAATTGGGTAAAATGGCAGGGAAGGGAAAGTATCTATACAATGAGCAGGAATTAATATTTACCAAGTGCTTACTATGAGAATATGACTTAATATTCATAGTAATCCCATGAGGGTGGAAACCATTTGTGATAGGGAAAATTTAAGATGGTCTCGAATGATTACCAACTGGTACTTACCTTTGTGAAATCCTGTCCCTTGAGTTTGATGTCACTTTGTGATTAAATTACATAACATTATGACTTCCGTTTTGCTAGTTGACTCTCTATTGCCTTCTTGGTTTTCACACTTTGATGAAGCAAGATGCCATATTGGAGTTCATGTCTCAAGGAATGGAGGGAATAAGCTGGTCAAAAGTTAGCTAGGAATGGAGGCTCTCAGTCTAACAACTCTTGAAGAATTGAATTCTGCCAGCAACCACATAAGCTTGGAAGAAGATCCTTCCCCAGTCAAGTCTTAGATAAGATTCCTTGGCTATGACCTTGGGAGAGTCCATGTTTCAGATGCAGGTATATCTTACTATAAGTACTCCAGTGTTTTTTAAACCACTCCGTATTTCCTTCTATAGTTTATGACAGATTTCTATCAAACACCTTAAAGTATTTAACAAATCTCTTTATATGTGAATATAGAACTATACATTTTGCTGCTCTGAAGACCAGATGAGGTATGAAAGAAGGGCAATATTTACTTAATAAATAATTTCCTTTAAGCATGTAAAATGTTACAATGGAGTTGAAAGAAGAAAAGACCAGACTCGATCCATTCCTTTAAAATGATTGTCATTATCTCTCTAGTGTCAGGTCACCAGATTTATTCCCTAAAGAAGGTATTTTCCAAGTACCTCAGCAGAGAGCTTTTTAAAAAACTTATATTTGGAGACAGCATTGTCTATATTTATGAGGCTAGAACATTTGACTGACATCAGGTTCAATCTTTTGCCTTGTTTACAGATATTCACTGTTCTTTTTCTCTGATGCTTTACTTGATTGAGCTAAACCATAAAACTACAAACAATTTATTTTAACATTGGGCAAATTTCATGTTCACTGCCTTCCACAGGTTTGTTTGTCTTGCTATCACCTTGAGAAAAAGGAAATCTTTCCATTCATCAAATAGGGATATGATGAAGCCATTTGGTGATTACATTCTCAAGGAAAAAGTGCAATCTATATCATATAATTGAAAAACATGTGCCCCAAAAATATTTCACTAGTTTGTGATTTCCTGTTTATTGAAGTAAACATTAATATGCTTATAGTTCAATTATAAAAGTTCACTTCACTTTCAATTATAAAAGTTGTATATATTTAATTGTGATGAACAGAAAAATATTTTGATCATGAAACTTAATATTGAATTTAAATATCATTAATCTCAGAGTGAAGTAAAAAGTGTGTCCTTCTCTCTGTAAACATGATGCATCCCACAAATACAGAATTCTTGTTAAATTCTTCTTCTTCCTTTTCCTACTGGTCTATGCATTTATTCCATCTCAACAACAGTTGCTACTGAAGCTGACAGATCTGGAGGCAGATTCACAAAGGAATCTTTTGCGTCTGCCTTGCCAATTAACATTTACTTTGAATTAACTCTTGTCCAGGGCACTCTTCTTTGAAAACCCTCATCAATTTGCAGTAGATGTTAATGTTCACTGGCATATTTCATTAGGTGGGATTTCAGAGTGAAGTTAGGTCAGTCTAGTTGAATTTCAAAAGGAAAAAAATGCAGAAAATTCAAGGATGCCATTTCTTCCCAGCTCTGAGAATCAATTTTCAGTTCTGTGTATTGGAATGGAACAAATGAATTCTTTGAATATTAGCCAGCAAAGTGAAATACATGCCTCAAATTATTAAAGTCAGTGGTAATTGCAGAATTTTTTGCCTGAAGCTTTCTGCAGGTAACATTTCACAGGTGTATGACTATTGCTCCAGCACAGATTTTATAAATATAATTTTCCTGAAAACATAAACATTTCATGATGATTATTCACTTTCTATTGCACTTCTAATCTAACTCCAATTTTTTCTTGGATTCATCTTAGCTCTGCAGTTGGGAAGAGTCAACATACCTACGTCACATTAGCAAAGTGCGGAATCAGAAGCCAAATCGCCCAGCATTTGGAGAACAGTGATGGATCGGCCAGCGCTGTGCCACTTACATGGGGAAGAATACATGGTGTGTCCTATTTTCCAAGGAAACTTGCCAACTGATCTCTACCTTCCTTCAGGAAGCTAGAATTTCTCTGTTAATACTTATAGATTCAAAGGAATACATTTCTTAAAGCTAAATTTATGACTTGTTGTTTGAATTAACACTTTAATTTTGTCTTCAGTCATTAGGCTAAACTTTAGTGCCTTAGGGCTCTCCCACCCCCAGCCCTCCCTCTGCTTTCCCTACTGTTACTTTAATGTTGATGAAGTCATCACATCTTATGGATTCTGTTCTCCCTGGCTTCCTCTACATCAGGATATAGCACAACTAGGAGTCTTCAACTCATTAAAGACAGCCGCTTTAATACTGACCTCATCAATCTAGTCTGTTTCCACATTAGAGATGCCATAAGAATTTCTACTTCAGAGGGTTCATCTTTATAGTTTTGCTATTGTGCGCGCACCCAGGTGAGAAGTTTCTAAGCTACTGAGACAGAACTAGGGAAGTTGACATGTTATTGAGGAATGAATAGGAAAGCCCTGGGCACTTTACTAAGGATCTAAAGTAGATTAGATTTATAACCTGCCTACAGTTATTTAAAAATACACACACATCTCTTACAGATCGATATTCTTGAAAACACAACCTGGTTAGTGTTTTCTCTTCTAAATAAAGGAGGCTAGATTGATGGAGAGCCCATTACTTCCAAATTTAATCACCTCAAGGCAATTAAAGCAATTTTGTATTTTCTACTTTAGTGTTCCCCTGAAACGACAGCATCTGGACAACTTTAATTACCATTTCAATTCAGAAAAAGGCACAGAAATGGCAAGTTTTGTGCTTTAACAAACAGCTCTTTTCCCTTCTGTTTTTTTGAATTTCTTGACTGTTGGGTTTTATTTTCTGTTAGTGCTAGGGGATGCGACTACACATTTGAGGCTGCTTGGCCTCCCGGGGAATGTGGAGAGAGGAGTCTGAAGGGAGGAAACACATGAAGAAGCTGAAATGATGGGCTTTTAAATAGTTAATGGACACAATGTTTTCTGTTGACTCTCTCTCTGTGGACGCCATCACTGTAGCTATCTCTTCCAGTCCCCTGATCATATTCTGTCAGAACTAACAGTTTGAAAAGTAGTCCCTGGAATGCAACCAAAACTCAGTAGAGACTAAATGCCTGACACTGGCCATTAAGTGACTAGGTCACTGCAACTGTGTCATCACTCACTGGGTGCTCTTCACCGGGTCGTAAGGTTGGGAGAGCCCAGCAGTCCATTATATACTGGAAATGGTATATTATGGAGCATGTCTAGGCAGGGCCAGAGGCACAAGTAGTTTATGTGATAGGGGCTCAGATATTGTTGTCACTGCTTCTATTATACTAAGGTGAAACTGACTCTTTGAAATAACCCATGCATGACCATTCTACCCCAAGAACATTCTGTTCAGCTTAATTGACTTATGAACCAGCTGTGCAGAAAGTTGATCAACCATCACAAAACCAAGTAAGTAAGACTAGAAAAAACTGGGAAGAAGTCTTTCCGGTGTGCAGGAGGGACTGAGAATGAACAAAAGTAACCTCTGTGGGGACACACAGGAGATCTCCCTATGCTGTCATGCTCGTGCCATCCTGTCTACATATGATGTAAGTGCCCGGATGTCACTGGGTGGTGCTGTATAGAAGCAGCAATGTCTTTCTCCTTACCTCACCTTTTCCAATGTCTAGTCACTTCCATCCACCTTCTAGATCCCCAAACCCTCATAAAAATCCCATAAATGCTCAGCTCCCCTTATCCTGGGGGAGCCAGATTTTAGAAATTTCCTCCCTGATCCTTGCTTGGTGCCCTGAAATAAACTCTTTTACTCTACCTCAAGAGCCACTTTGGTGTTTAGCTTACTAAGCATTGGGCAGGACCTCTTGTCCAGTAATAAACACTTCTTCAACTAATAACTGTGGTTCATGGAAGATCCCTATAATCAACTGATAAAAGATTAAAAATTTCACGCTTACTTCATGAATAAATCAGTTTGATATATTGACGTGAGCAGAAAATTGATTGCTGCCACATCGTACTACTACTAGAGTACATCTGAGAGACCCTAGATAGGGTGCATTCTTCCAATGAGCAGGAGCCGGAGCAGTAAATCTGGCCATGGGTACATGATTACAGGATAAATTGTCTTACCAATTACTACATTATCCAGAAGCTGCTGGCCTGATAGAACATTGGAATTGTTTCCTTAAGGTACAGACATGAAATCACTTTAGAGATAAAACTATGAGGATCTGGATTCTGTTCTTTATACATAGTCGCTACTTTGAACCAATAACTTCTATACAATATTGGGTCCCTGATAGATTACCTGGATTCAGGACCCATGGAATGGAATTAGTTCTTACCACCTTATCTCAGAATTGTGCTTTTGTTCCTGTGGCTTTAATATATTGAATTAGAGACCTTTGTTTCAGGTGTGTGTGTGTGGGGTGCTTTCTAACCAAAAAGTACAGTAGGAATTATGCTAAACCTAAAACTGTGGCTGGTCATTTTGCATTTCTTGTATCAGTAGGCAATGAAAGAAGTTACAGTGGCAGGGGTATTGAACCTTTATAATCATGAGCAGGAGGTTTCTTCTCCTTAATGTGGGTGGGCAAGAATATGGAGAAACATAGGTGATTCACTGGAACACTTCTTGGTGTTTGTACTTACAATGAAAATCATGAATGGGCAATTGTTCCAATCACAGACTGACAAAGACATGGGAAGATGGATGGTTAAAGAGGGAAAGAATTAATACAATACTGTTTCAGTGCTCCCGTTACTTACATTGTCTATGATCTGTTTCTGAACACCTTGACCACACCCAGTACTGACATGTCTCATCCCCAGAGGACTCCACTTGACTGGAGATATCCTTAGCCCTTCCCAGGAACAGTCTGACAGTGATGGTTGTATGAAACTTTATTCTATCCTTCCCCACCTTGCTAAACTCCTACATCAAAATCTATTTCAATGACATTTTCTGCTTTTGCGAAAGCTGCTGTGTCACGTGACTCCTCCGTGGTGGACCCTGTGAGTCTCATTCCTGGGCTATATGAGTGTTACTATATTGGAGAATGTGATTCTCTAGATCCATAAACATTTTCATATTGAAGCGAATTGTATTTCCCTTATACTTCTGACTTGAGTCTTTCCAAAACACCACCATTCATTATTTCTTCAAATGCTGTAATGAAAACTTTAAGGTACCAATATTGGTGTCTTTCTGACCCCAATGAAATGACTGCACCTCAACTCACAGCTCTCTAAATACTGCTGGGGTATTGCTTACATTTTCTCTCCCACTCAGTTTGAGTCACTTTGTTCTAGAAAGCTGTTATAAGTAACAATAAAGCAAAATGAGGTGAAAAATACATAAAGCTTACTTCATTTGCCTTTTCTCAGATTGTGAGCTGTGTAATGAGGGACTATAAAAGTCATCTGATAAAGTATTATTCTATTAAACATATGGAATTTTCAGGCACAGAGATTTATAAGCTGAAATACTGTGCTAACTGAAAGCTAATTAGATGAATAATGGAACTCTCAGCAATGTTTGTAGTTTTCAAAGTAGAGGTTGTTAAATACCTTTCATGAGGTATTTTTCTAGATTCAATTAAAATGAAATTTTCAAATTCAAAATTTTTAATCATTTGCTGCTAATATGAGGTACCATAATTGGTTTCTGCTTATTAACCCTATATTTTGTGTCTTACTGTTTACTATTAGTTTCTTCAGGTGTTTTGTTGATTTCTAAGGGTTTTCTATGTGAACAAATGTAATTCACAAACAGATATAACTCTATATCTTAATTCCTAATTTATATGCCTTTTTTTTTTTTTAACCTTGTACTGACTTGGGTTAGTACATTGTCAAATACAAATGGAGTTAGTGGTCATCTCAAACTTGTTCCCAGTCATAGAGTGTAAATGTTCAATATGTCAGTGTTACATATCATAGGGTCAAAGATTTTGTTGTTGTTGTTGATGGTCTTTAGCAGATTAGGTTCTCTTCCTTCCTTAGTTTCCTGAAGAGAGGAAAATTTGTATTTACCTGTGATTGGATGATTGAATTTAGTCAGCATTTTGTCTCTTTGTATTTAAATTACCATATTTTTCTCCTTTATTCTGTTAGTATGCTAAATTTATTGACTTTCTGTTAAACAACCTGACATCACAAGTATAAACCTCTTTTGGTCATGATATATATATTTTTTTAATCTTGGTCATGATATTTTATCCTTTTTGTATATGTCTGGATTTATTTTGCTTATGTTTTATTGAGAATTTTTATAATATGTTTTATTAGTCACTAGTTTGTCCATTGAATTTAAATTACAAAATTTGTTTGCATAGAATTTTTAATAATTTTTTAAAAGATTTTATTTATTTATTTGACAGAGATAACAAGTAGGCAGAGAGGCAGGCAGAGAGAGAGAGAGGGGGAAGCAGGCTCCCCGCTGAGAGAGAGCCTGATGTGGGGCTCGATCCCAGGACCCTGGGATCATGACCTGAGCAGAAGGCAGAGGCTTTAACCCATTGAGCCACTCAGGCACCCCCAGAATTTTTAATAATTTTTTTTCCTATTCTTTTGAAGTCTTTAGGAACTGTAGTGATCACCTCTTTTCCATCCCTAATATCAGCAATTTGTATTTTCTCTTTGTCTTATTTTCTTGATCATTCTCATTACCAGTTGTTAATTTTGTTAAACTTTTCAAAGAATCAGATTATGACTTTGTTATTTTCTCTCTTGTATGACTTTTTTTTTTAAACTTTAGCTCTTATTTTTATTACTCACTTTCTTCTGAGACTCTGGGCTTTTTTTTTTTTTTTTAATTTATTTATTTGTCAGAGAGAGAGAGGGAGAGAGAGCAAGCGAGCACAGGCAGATAGAGAGGCAGGCAGAGGCAGAGGGAGAAGCAGGCTCCCCGCCGAGCAAGGAGCCCCATGTGGGACTCGATCCTAGGACGCCGGGATCATGACCTGAGCGGAAGGCAGCCGCCTAACCAACTGAGCCACCCAGGCGTCCCGACTTTGGGCTTTTTAAATATCATTTTTTCCTTCTTTCATTTAGAGTGAATGCTTCTTATTGATCTGTCTTCAAGTTTATTGATTTTTTTTTTTTTTAATTTCTTTTCAGTGTAACAGAGTTCATAGTTTTACACCACACCCAGCGCTCCATGCAATGCGTGCCCTCCACAATACCCACCACCTGGCTCCCCCAACCGATCTTTCCTCTGTCATCTCCATCCTTCTATTACACAATTTAGTGATTTTTTTTAAGCTACTGTGATCTTATGTGCTAAAACTTTGGCTCTTCAAAAAATTTTTTTACTTCCCCAATAAGATTTTTTAATCTTTTCACTCAATATATTAAAAAATATAAAGATATGCATAGCTATACAACATAGTACAATATATATGCATTATGTATAGAATACATATATGTAGAATATATAGAATACATATGTAGAATACAATATATGAGTGCTATACACATATGAAAGACAACTAATACTAACTTCTGGATTAACCAGATTTGTAATTATCAGACAAAGACTTTAAAGCAGCTATTTTAACTATGCTCAGTGAGGTAAAAAAATGTACATAGCTATCTAGTATAAGAGTTGCTTGTTGTCTTTTCTTATTATTTTATAATTTTTCATTAGAAATTATATCCACCATGTACCGTGTGCTTCCAGATTGTGTTTTTGATGTTATAAATCTGTGTTGTAGAAATTCTGGATTTTCCTCCCTTCTTGGAGGAATACCCCTGTTTTGCCTTAGAGGGGAACACACTCAGATTCATGTGCTTCCTTCCATAGCTGGGGTGGCAGAAGCTCATATCTTAGGTCGCTTCTTCCTGTCTTGATTGCAAATCAGTTTCCCTTTTCCTCACACACGCGTGGTTTAGGAATCTTGAGTTTAAGGCATATTTGGGTTGGCATATAATTTTTCATAATGTTCTATTGTAATTGTTTGTATTCCTGTGATGTTGTTTGTGATTTCTCCTCTTTCATTGGTGACTTTCTTTATTTGGGTCCTTTCTTTTTTCTTTTTGATAAATCTGGCTAGGGGTTTATCAGTTTTATTAATTATTTTGAAGAACCAGCTCTTAGTTTCGTTGATCTGTTCTACTGGTTTTTTGTTGTTGTTGTTTCTGTTTCTGGGTTTTGTGGTGTTGTTGTGTCTTTTGATTGGATCATTTAGTTAATTCACATTCAGAGTGATTATTGAAAGATCTGAAGTTAGTGCCATTATGTTACCTGTAAAGTTAGTGTTTCTGGTGATGTCCTTTGTTCCTTTCTACTCTTTGTTGCTTTTGTTCTCTTTTCTCCCCATTTAAAGAGTCCCCTTAATATTTCTGGCTGGGCTGGTTTAATGATCATGAACTCCTTTAGTTTTTCTTGTCTGGGAAGCCCTTTATCTCTCCCAATCCTGAATGACAGCCTTGCTGGACAAAGTATTCATGGCTGGATCTTTTCCCCATTCAGCACAAAGAATATATCATGCCACACTCTTCTGACCTGTCAAATTTCTGTGGACAATCTGCTGTGAATCCAATCTGTTTTCCTTTGTAGGTTAAGGAATTTTTTTTCCTCCCTTGCTGCTTTCAGGTTCTTTCCTTGTCTGTATATTTTGTGATTTTGACTATGATATGTCTTGGTGGTGGCTGGTTTTTATTGAATTTAATGGGAGCTTTCTGTGCTTCATGGACTTTAATGTCTGTTTCCTTTCTCAGATTAAGAACGTTTTTAGCTATTATTTACTTAAATAAAGCTTCTGATTCTTTTTCTTTCTCTTCTTCTGGGAC
Organism: Mellivora capensis; assembly: GCA_004024625.1. Classification (NCBI taxonomy): domain Eukaryota; kingdom Metazoa; phylum Chordata; class Mammalia; order Carnivora; family Mustelidae; genus Mellivora; species Mellivora capensis. The sequence goes on along the minus strand of PISX010020172.1, from coordinate 455 downwards.
TCTTATGATAAAAGTGTTATTATGCTTTAAGGAGTTGAAGATTTCCTTAGGTCTACATTCATATACTAATATCTTCATTATTTCCCATAATTATGTCATCTATATCACTGATTCATTCTCTGCTTCATCTGTTCTCATTGTCATTGCATGCATTTAGTTTTGCATCTTGGTTGGGGCACTTTTTAAATTTTTTTTGGCAGACTAGTTATTAGTTCTTTTATCTCTGCAGTTAGGGATTCTCTAGTGTATTCTATGCTTTTCTCAAGCCCAGCTAGTGTCCTTATGATTATTGTTTTAAACTCTGGTTCCTGTATCTGTATAGATTAAATCCCTAACCATTACTTGTTCCTCTTCTTTCTTTTGGGGTGAATTCCTCTGTCTTATCATTTTGTCTGGGTCACTCTTACTTTTTATTATGTGTGTGATTTTTAGGAAAGCCTATTTTATCCCTATTC
>PISX010020171.1:0-27214 GCA_004024625.1 Mellivora capensis | reverse complement strand
AATCAGCATGTCCCAGACGAGGGCTGGCCCTCCAGCCTGAGTCCCTGAGCAAAGACGCCGCCTAGGCGTAGCCCAGCAGGACTACCCCGGACGCGTTTACCAGGATGTAACATCGGCAAGAAATAAACTTCCACGGTTCGTAAGCCCTGAGTGCAGGGGTTTTGGGTCTGAAACCTGCAGCTCATCTGGTGAAAGCTGACCATAAGCTCTCTCAACGCAGTGCTGCCTTGCTGGTAACTCCCTCACCTGGCAGACCATTTTCCCTACGGGTGGGAGGAGTATGAGGGTTTCCTGCAACACTGTATAGTAACAAAAAACAGAAGGTAACAGCCTACGTTTCCATCAGTAGGGAAGGCACCGAAGAAATGACCATTTGGCCTACAGGGGCGTACAATACATCTGTTAGAAATGGTTTCCGGGGCGCCTGGGTGGCTCAGTGGGTTAAGGCTCTGCCTTCGGCTCAGGTCATGGTCCCAGGGTCCTGGGATCGATCCCTGCATCAGGCTCTCTGCTCGGCGGGGAGCCTGCTTCCCCCTCTTTCTCTCTGCCTGCTTATCTGCCTACTTGTGATCTCTGTCAAATAAATAAAATCATTTAAAAAAAAAATGGTTTCGCAGCTTTTAAAAACTCTTTCCATAATTATACATTAGCATCGACCGTTCTGCACGTTGCATTTTCAGGCAGCAGTGTGTCTTCCATTCTGTCCATGTCGGTAGGTGTGTAATTGCTCACTCGTGTGCCCTCTCATCTTGTCTGTGTGAATACCCTGCAAGTAAGCCCCCCCGCCCCGCTCACGGGAGCCGGGCCATGGTTGCTGCCCAGAACGGTCTGGGGCGGGCCTCCTCGTGTACGTGTGCAGGGACGTGTGCGAGACGGTCCAGCCCTCCAGCTGCCCGGCCATGCTCAGGTCCCAGAGCTGTGCTGACTTGTGCTGCAAACGCGAGCTCCCACCCATGTGGCCTTGCCCTCTGGCTCTGTGTTCCACTCTGTGGGGCCTGAGCTAGGGTTATAAACACCACCATGAGCCATGAAGACCTTCTAAGTGTACAGGGGGTGTTATGTGACAGTTGTCCCTGGGAGGGGATCAGGCTGCGACCAGGAGAGGGAGGACAGCTGCCCTCAAGTCTGTGTTCGATGTTTTATTAAAAAACAAACAAACAAAACTAAGGCAATAGGGTGCAAACTTAAGATTTGATAAAGCTGCCAACTTACATGTAAGTGTTTTTACGTTATTTGACTCTGTTTAATGTATCTGTTCTCATGTGCGTGTGACCATACGGGAGCGTCTTCGGACTTTACAGAGGGATTCAGGTCACTTCTGGGAAGTGGGGTCAGAAGAGTGTTGCCCCCTCACTCCTTTCTTTAGTGTTTGCATTTCTTTTAGAAACCTATATCACGTTCATGAATTTGGAACCCTGAAAAGAAATAAAATAAAATGAAAAAAAAATCGAGGAGGGCTGAGTTTCTAACTGAATGGAGGAGATGAAAGACTTCACATTCTCAGAACCTCAGAAATTCTCAGAATTTCTCCTCTGTAAAATACAGTTAGAAGCTACTTTGTAGGGCTGCTGTGAGGATGATGAATTATTCATGGTCAACCTCCCACAGAGCGCCTTTACATAGTAGGAGCTAAATAAATAATAATTGTTTACATTATTAATAAAAGTGTAGGATACGCTCTGTTTGCAAATTTACTCACCCTGAAATGTGCAGAGAAAATAGATGTAGTTTCTTTATTTCTCAGTAAGTGATCTGTTCTTCCGCATGAGCTCCCCACGGGGAAGGATGGATCTTCGAGCCAGGAAACTTAGTTTGATTCAATAATTTAAATGCGCAGCCAGCGTCTCAATCCCTTGCTCTAAGTGCTGTCTCTTCAGATTTAAACACCTGGACTCTCAGATCCGTGCTGCCCGCCCCTTGGGGAGACAGTGTCAGATTTAGCAAATAAAAATGCAGGCCACCCAATTACATTTAATTCCAGGTAAACAACATTTTTTTTTTTTTGTGGTAAGTCCCAATACTGCATGGGATATATTCATACTAAAACAAAACACTGTATTGTTTATCTGAAATTCACATGTAACCAGATACGCTGTATTTTCTTTGGGCAATCCTATCTAATGGGTGAATAAATGGTGGAGGGGGGCACGCGGTGGGAAATAAGGCCCCAGGCCTCCCGGACTTTGGATGTGCACTGGGCAGGGTCTGGGTCCAGTCCCTGGGCTGTGGACAGGCTCTGAGGTCCACGGCTGGTGAGACCCACAGTCTGTCTCTCGGCTTAGCCGGGGCCTGGCTGGACCAGCCCCATCCGATGGCTCCTCAGTGGCACGTGCTCTTCGGGCCCCGGAATGGGACCTCCACTAGGTAGCCACTGCAGTGGGGTCAATAAGCCTTCAGAATAGTAGGACCTGGGGCAGGACCTTGGCTCTCAGTGGAGCCGCTGGTCATGCGGCCCCAGGGAAGCAGGCACGAAGTGACAGTGAGCCCAGGGAAGTTCAACACCAGCCAGCCCTCTCCCCAGACAGTACGTGTCCTCCAGCTCAGACGTGGCCATGAGCTCAGAGTGTCCCCGAGTCCCCAGCCTGAAGCAGAGAGCTAGCAGCACGCTGGCCACAGTGCCCCCGCCGTGGACCTTCCTCCCTCTGCCTTCCTGCGTCCCGCTTCCTCTCTCTGCCTCCACTGTCCCCAGTCCCCCAGGGCCGAGGGGCAGGCCTCCCCTGCTCCTCCCGGAGGCTCCGTGACCACCACGCCGCACACACTCCCTGGATATGTAATCAACACCAGCTCTATTCCAGACGCTAGAAGGAGCGGCAGTAGGAAAGACAGCTCTTCCAGGTCTTACACCTGATGCTGTTGAAGACAAGAGCAGTGAGCAAGTACAGAAAATCCCCGTCCTAAGGTCCCAGCTTCACGGATCGGGACAGTGAGCTCTCCAAAGGGGGAGGAAGCGGGGACGGGTAGGGGCTGGCGGCGTGGTCGAGGAGGCTCCCGTCGGCAGGTGGAGAAGGAATCTCAACAGAGACTTGACTGAAGGAAACGAGAAAGCCTGCCCGGGTCTGGGGGCAGAGGGAGCGGTGGGCGCCCTGCAGAATCTGCCCAGGCCCGGCTGGCTGGAACAGAGTGAATTCGCAAGGGGGGCAGAGCGGAGTCCAGAACGATCACCTGCCTCTAGCATACTTTCACAGTGGTCCAGAAAATAATTTGGAAAGTCCCTTTTGCTCCCTGGACTCTCTCCTTGCTCAAGGACTAAGGACGTTTGACCACGGCCCAAAGCCATGGAGCCCCCTTTGCCTGGAGCCCGCCCTTCCCTCACCCCTCCAGGCTCTGGGCTCCCTGACAGCCTCGGAGTCGGGAAGACGACATAGGCGGGGGGTGGACACACGGCCAGACCTCCGCACAAGAACCCTGCCGGCTGGTCAGTGTTTGCGAAGCATCCCAAGAGGCCATTGGAAAGGCCGACCTCTCCAGGAGGAACCTGTCCAGGACACCACTGGAGTGTCCTTCCCTCGGACTCGAGGCCCCGCCTGGGATTGGCGTCGGCACAGGGACCGTGGAGCGAAGGGGGGAGTGAACCCTGAGATGCTATTTGGGTATTTCTGCAGTGTGATTATGGGCGTTCGAATCGGGTCCCTGGGGAGTACTAAGGGCACGAAGTTGGGCAGGGCCCTGGGCACGTGCGTGTGCAAGCTGGAAGGAAGGCTAGATACCCCTGTGTTTCAGACGAACTAACGGCCTTCTTTCTGTTTCTTCTCTGGCTTCTCCTCTTTACCCACTCAGGTCCTGGAGTCCCCACGGTGACCGTGCACAACACGACCGATAAGAGAAGTAAGTGCCTTTTGCTCTTTTCTGGAATCTTCCTGCGCCGTGGGAGAAAGGAAGCCCAAGTTCTGGGGCAGAATCCAGCCCCGTGCTCCTATTTGGAGACACAGATGGTGCTGTCCTAGCGGTTCAGAGCAACCCCCACAATGGCCAGTGTTGGTCAGTGTGGTGGGCGGTCAGAGCCACGAAGCCAAAAGATGAGCTGAGCCCCGGAGGCCACTGCAGCTGTGCATGGCCCCGTCCTCGGCCCGAGGCTCTGCAGCCTGGCCCTCCACTGGGGGTCAAGGCTCCACAGGCACTTGGAGGTTCGTCTGCCCTTGTGGGTGGGGGACACCTTCACGGTACGAGGGGCCTTCCGGGGGGGACCTCCCAGCACAGTTTTGCTTGAAGGGACCCCAGGCAAGTTGACACGCAGACCCTTGTGTTTATTACTCGTGTAATTCAGGTGCGTCCCATCCCAGGCAGACCCTCGTAGAGCTGGGAATGAAGAGAACATGCCCTCAGCCCCTCTCTCTTGGTCTTCCTCAACCCTGGCCCCAAGGAACCCCTTGGGGTTCTTCCCAGTTCCCAAGGAACTGCTTCCTTACTCCCGACCCCTGACTCCTTCCCACTGTGGTGCCACCGGCCCTGGCAGGACCCTGCCCTGCCTTCTAAGGGAAAGTCAGACCTCAGGCTCCGAAGGCAGCCGTCACTCTGCCCTTCCCTTGAATATCAAGGCAGCCCAGTGTCCGTGACTCTGATTCCCGGCCCAGGGGTCAGGCGTCGAGCGCAGGTGGCGTGCAGGGCTGAGAAGGGTGGACGACGGAGTCTCCAGTGTTCTATTTAGACCCTGGTGAGGAAGTAGCCGAAGTGTTCCAAAGTATACAAAACAGATTGATTTAAAGAGAGCATTTAGAGAATAATCCTCAATGACGACCATAGTCCACAAAACTTATCCAGTAATTACTGGAGACTCAAAAATGAAAGAGAACACCGGAAATGGGTTTTTAAAATCACTTAAAATGCGAAAGAAGTCCAGAAAAGGGCTGTCAGACGGCTGTCACTCAGAACACTCGCGTGGCCATCAGTGGGGAAGTCACTGCGCCGGCCTGTCTGTTGTCCCCCCGGGGCGGGGGGGCGGTGCGCTGTTCTGGGCACCGCAGTGCCCGGCCCTGGCCTCATCTCCGGCACCACTGGGAGCCTGTGAGGGTTGGGGTCTGCGTCACGTGCCCCATAGGGCTGGGGTGTGACCCGATTCTCAGGGCTCCGCTCCACCCAGCCACAGGCTGCCCACTCTTGTGGGCACAGGCGCTTGGAGAGTCCTGGGAGGCTGCCCAAGGGGTTGGGCCAGACGCCCACCTCAAGGCAGGCCTCTGTGGGGTCGACAGACACCGCCCGGCATAACAGCCTTGTTTTAAAGGGTGTTCATGCTTGAATCTCTTTAGCAATGATTTTTCACTTTAAAACATGGAAACATTTCAAAAAGCCTCAACTGGAACATCTTTTTGTCGGAAGAGAATGTGTACTTCTCGCTTAGAGGACTTGTTAAAATGTAAGAATTATATAGAGAGAGTGTGTGTGTGTGCAAGTGAGTGTGTGTATACAACGGAAGATCAGCCGTCAGAAAGGAACCTTTTGCCGTCTGCGACGACGTGCTTGGAACTGGGGGTCTTGTGCGGAGTGAAATACGTCCGGCAGAGAAAGACGACGATCATGTGGTCTCCCTGATATGTAGACTTGAAGACACAAGACAGAGGGGAAGGGAGGGAAAGATGAAATAAGATGAAACCAGAGAGGGACCCAACCCGTGAGAGACTGTTGGCTCCAGGAAACAAACTGCGGGCTGCTGAGGGGAGAGCGGTGGGGGATGGGGTCACGGGGTGGCGGCATGAAGGGGGGCACGTGATGGAACGAGCACTGGGTGTTACTTGCTACGGAAGAATGACTGAATTCAACCTGGGAACAACACACACACAAACAAAAAGTACGTAGAAAATTTCCTGATATTTCATGAAGCTTTTTCCTTCTTAAAAATCTGTGGTCTGATGCACACCGAACGGGCTGTGGTCGGTGTCCTCGCCGGACGCTGCCCCACGCTGCAGAGGGGGTCACTCTGGGGGGGTGGGTATGGGGCGCGTGGGACGCTAGGCCCTGTTTTGGAAATGTCCCGTGAATTTATGATTCTTTCAAAATAAACAGCCTTTCTTTCTTTTTTAAATCTATAGTAAAAAACACAAACTACTTCTAGGTGCTTTTTTCCCCTATTTTAAGGAAACTAGGTGTGGCTGTTCCGAAAGCCATTCACTTCACACTCACTTGCTTCTTTGGAGGACGCCGTTAGGGTCCGTCCACATCAGGGGTGATGCGGCGCCTGCGTCTGGGGAGGCCTTGTGCCCGGTAGCCACACGCGGGTCCGGCCGCGATCACACGTCCGGGGCTGCTGGGGGCCAGGAGCGCGGGCCCGGGGAGCGAGGCCCAGTCCCCGCTTGTCCTCGGGCTCCCGAGGGCCTGGAGATGAGCACAGGCCCTCGTCTTAGGTGCCTCCCACGTAATGACATGGGCTGTTTATCCTCTTTATAAAATGGGGCAGTGTGCGTGCGCGCGTCCCGCACCGTGAGAGCGTCTGGGAAGGGTTCGCCCTGTGCCCGCCAGCGCAGACAGCAGGGGACAGCTCTTGGTCCAAGAGGTCTCCCGATTCTGTGGGGAAACCAAACGACCCCCTTCTTGTCACCGGGTTGGTGGCTGGCTGTGACAGCCCCTCCGCCCGTTCAGCCCCCTGAGTCGGGGGTTGTAGTCCGTATTCTAGGGGGGCCCCTGAAAAGAGGTTTTTAGAGAAGCATTTCACTGTTTGGGGTTCAAGGGTCACAGTTGCTGGTGATTCCCGGAGGTGGCGGGGGGTGCATGGATCGGGAAATGGAAGGACTCTGCCCGCAGCCTGCAGTCGGCCCGCACGGGGGTATCGGGCGCCTCCTGTGGAGTCACGGGGAGCCAGACGGCGTCTGGGCTGCGCAGGGATGCGGCGTCCTCTCCGACCACGCATCCTCGCAAGCCTGGGCGCCCGGCCGCATGTGGACCCCGGCTTTCCCTCAGCCTGAGCCTCGCTCCGGGGGGAGCTCTTCCCGACCTGCCCGTTGCTGCGTCTCTGGTTCTCCCTGCAGCCCAGGGTTTCCCAGAACGCGGACGCAGGCCCCCGAGGTGGACACAGAATGACTCCGTGGTTGAGCTGCTGGGGGGTCCGCCCCGCAAGAGCAGAAGAGGCGTGTCCATCCCGTGGGTCATGACGTCAGGCCTGCACAACGGCTCTTTTTCACGCATGAGAATCTTGGGTGTCCCTGGGATCCGGCTGCTGTCATGGAACTGCCCAGCAGTGAGATGGCCCACGCTGCTCCCTGCGTGCGCCCCTGTCTGCCGCAACTCGCCCTCCCCGCCCCTGCACGCGTGTCCTCCTGTCCTTTCCACCCTCGAGCGGCTTCGGGGCTGGACAGCAGGGCGAGGATGAAGGAGGGGGTCCCAGTGACTGTGGCGGGCAGTGCGGGCTGTGCGGGCTGTGCGGGCTGTGAGGTGCGGGCAGCTTCCTGTGAGCACCAGGGCCACAGCCTCTGACTCCCCATCTTCCTCGTGCCGGTCCCGGCCCTGCCCCGCCCCGTGCCCTGCCCCGTGCCCCCACATCCTGCTGGCTGCACAGAATGCTGGGCAGTAACTCTCCTCCCGGGTCCGTGCCCCTCGGGTAAAATCAGGAACCCGTGGCTGGTGGTGACAGCCACTGGGAGCGCCAGCCCCGGAATCTGAGTGCACATCCCCCAGAAACATGTGCCGTCGCAGCCCCAGAGGCTGCAGGCTCAAGGTCGGGATGTCGGCAGGGTGACTGGGTTCCAAGGCTGTGGGGCAGCGGGTCCCCCAGCTGCCAGTGGCGGCTGGCAACCATTCTAGCATTCCTGGACTAGCACGAGGGTCACCGTTCCCCGTCACACGGCCTCCTCGTGTGCGGCCTTGTGTCCAAATCTCCCCTTCTTCCAAGGAGCCCAGTCAGTCATGCTGGCTTAGGACCCTCATGGCCTCCGCCCAACTTGTTTCTGCTGCAGAGACCCTGATTCCAAATACAGCCGCCGTCAGAGGTACTGGGGCAAGGATGTCAGCATCTTTGAGGGTCACAATTCGACATACAACACAGCAGAACGAGGGTTTGTAATTGGCTCTCGTGAAACCCAGGTCGTGGGATCCTTGTCGCTGTCCCGGGAGGAAGCCCATCACCATCGCCCCTGCTTCTGGCCACGTGGGCGGGAAGAAAGAAAAGAAGGTTGTGTGGGATTTGTTGCATCAAGGCCCAGCGGTGGTCGCTGTCATTTCCAGCAGACGGGATTCCCTCATGGGAGCCCGCCGAGATGCCAGAGAGGCCCTGGAAGGAGGGAGACAGGCCGATGGGTGCTAGCAGCCTGTCACACGAGGAAGGTCTAGGACACAACAGGCTGCCGTTGCCCGTCCCTGTGAGGGGAGCGACTGAGGGCGTACTTACTCGCCGTTTCTGTACAGATCACTCGGCCTGAGAGAGCCTCTCAGACACGTCCCTGTGCTGGCCTGTGGAGGTGCTCTCCGGAGGCCCAGAGGGCAGACAGGTGTGCCCAGCGCCTGAGGAGTCCCTAGGAGGGGACGGACCCCACCCCACCAGGGAGAGTTCTCTGACTGCGGCGGGGAGCACCAGCGCCCAGCCTGGGGATGCGGGAAGGGAGGAGGAGAGGCCACAGCGCAGACCCAGCGGAGGGGAGTACGGGGGGAGATAGGGGCTTGGGACCCACCCCTACCTGCACTCGTGAGCCCGGAGTCTGCAGAGGGCACAGAAGACAGAAATGTCCTAACAGACCTAAACATACAGGAGAAGCCGTGGAGGCCCTATTTAGGGCCCGGTGGGAGTAGAGGTGGGAGTTCTGGGTGTTTATCAAAACCGGAGTCAAGGTCTCCAAGACCTGAAGGGAGTCATGAGCCTTCATCTAGGGCTCCGAGAAAATCGGCTGCCATCTTTCTAATTTGGTAAGGATTTGAGATTTGGGTTATCTTTGTGATTTTTTTTATTTTTTTTAAGATTTTATTTATTTATTTGACAGAGAGAGAACACAAGTAGGCAGAGAGGCAGGCAGAGAGAGGGGGAAGCAGGCTCCCCGCTGAGCAGAGAGCCCGACGTGGGGCTCGATCCCAGGACCCTGAGACCATGACCTGAGCCGAAGGCAGAGGTTCAACCCACTGAGCCACCCAGGCGCCCTGTGATTTTTTTTTTTAAGTCCTCATTTTCCCCACTCTGCTGTAGGAATTCCCAGATTACAAGCGACCTCGGTGTGGAGGCGTGGGAAGGACGAGGGCCAAGTGGTGGTTTATTTAACTCACTGGGCATGGGGTTGCTGTGCACACAGGGCTCACCGCAGGAAAGAAGGGAAACCCGTTTCGTTCTGGGAATCTGAGATTTGGGAGTGAAAAGATATTAGATGACAATGGATGGAACGTCTTCATTCCAAGGCTGGAAGGTGCAGGTCGGTCTGGGCACAGCGCTCCCTGGAGGGCCTTCCTCCCGCCCCGGGTACGGTGGTCTGGGGAGGCGGTGCGCCGTGGGCCTGCCGCTCTGCAGCCTCTGTGCCTGTCCCTCGGGGCTCCCTCCGTCTGGGATCGCTGCGGTCATCTCTGTCCCCCGTGTCCTCAGCAGACGCCAGACGCATGACCTCGGGGATCAGATGTGACACGTCACTCCCGAGGGCTGTGGCGGTCGCAGGGATGGTCGAAGGGTGCACGATGCAGTTCCTCGCTCCTCACCGATAACCCGTGAGGAGGGCGACCCGCTCGACTTCTCAGATGAAACACGGAGGCTCTCGGATTGCAGAAATAACCAACAGCTAACACATGGTTTCTCCCGGAATTCTGACGCGCCAAGAGCAAATCATCTGAATTCTCTCAAGAGAGAGAAAAGAAGAAAGAAAGGAAGGCAGGGAAACCGCAAACCACAGCGCGCTGCGATTTTTTTTAAAGATGGGGTCAAATGTTCGGATTTTTCAGGTCACGAAGTCAGTCAGTGAACGTGGATGGAAGCTGGTGGTGCGGGGCCCACGCGGGTGATGGGACGTGCAAATGAATCTGGAGCAGGAGACCCAAACCCCAGCAGCCCCCGGCCCCTGCCCCGTCCCGGAGGGGGACAGCGCGGACAGGTGGGGGTCCTCCTGGGACAAGAGAGCGGGTCGGGGCGCACTGCAGAGCCTGCGCCCGGAGTTCCAGCCTCTGGTTCTGTTGTGTTGTCATCGTCGTCTAAACCAGATTCTCTGGTCACAGCTCCCAAAATCAACCCCGCGTTAGTCTGACTCAGCGCCGAGTCCCTCACCACATTTAAACCTCGTGCGTCGGGAAGGCCGTGCTGCCTGGCTGTGTGGACGGAGACGGGACGTGGGGGCTGCGTGCACGCGGCAGTGACAGGAGGGCCCCCCGGCTCCCGGGAAGGTGGCTTTTGGGCACGCTGTGGGAAGCCTGGTCTGCCAGCTAGCGTGCGGCCTGTGCTCTTGGCGGCTCCGGGCCCAGAGGACAGAAGCTTCAGGGACAATGCTGGTCCGCTGGAGAGAGGCCCCGGCCAGGTCCGGTCGGCACAGCCACCCCAGCCGTGCTCTGCCATGTGAAATTACTGTTTCAGAATTCTTTGTCCTTTCTCGTCCTCCCCGCTGACCCCAGAGCCACCCTGGGAATATGTGACTTCTTTCCCTTTAGAAAATCTGATCTTGCAAGCGGAGCCTGCGGCTGTGTTCACAGATGTGACTCTGAATTATTTAGAAGCGGTTTCCCTAGGAACGTAATTATGGCTGGGACCCAAGTACACTCATCTGAGGCTTGGGTATTCATAGGGGCCGGGACACAGAAGCCAACAAAACCACGGTTACTACGGGGCTGGTGTTAACGTGAGACGGGCGTATAGCTCGGCTCCTTGGACGCATCGTCCAGGCCGCGGTCCGGGCTGCGAGAGGTCCGGGCACGCCGGTGGGGTGAGGAGACCCCACCACGGGGCGTGATCTCCGGGCACTCGCTCCTGGGCCTCTCCCTCCCACGGACACAGAAGAAGGGCGGCCACTGCCTTTGTCCTCTGTGGGTCGGCTGCCCTTGGGCCTCTGGCAGGTTCTGGTCCCGTTTCCCCGAATGCGGCCAAGTGGGGACCCCGCAGTGCCATGAGCAGCAGGGTCTGGCGCAGCCCGCGGGCCCCGGCGCATCCGTCCGCTGGGGCCCAGCCGGGGTGGGGGCGGCCCCTCCGAGCCGGCCCGCGCGCCTGCCCTCTCCCCGTGTCCAGATCTGATAATAGCTAATTCCGCCAAATATTAGAGGGGGCTCACATTTAATTAAGGAGTGGCCATTTGTATGCTCCCGACGGGAGGTCCCCGTGTCCATGAAGTCAAAAGAAGAGCCCTTCGGGAACACGCCAATCTTCTCTTATTTCCTCTGCGGAGCTCCTGCCTTCTTTGAATGCAATTATGGGAACAAATAAAATGGCTTAACTCAACTCCCCCGTGGGCCAGCCAGCTCTCTGCTGATAAAACCAGCTGTGTGGGCAATCATTAAATGAGAAATCTAATATTTAACTAAATTTAATAGTCTGTTGCTTTGGTGCCTCTGTGAAGGGTGGGATTTCGGGGCAGAGGCGAGCTATTCAGACAGAGTCCACGGGGTCTGTGCTCCATTCGAATATCACGTGCCCCCCGCTCGAAACCGGAGCTCTGGGGTCCAGGAGTGGGAGGGCTGTTCCCGCGGCGAGTGCGTGTTCTCCGTGGCTCAGGCAAGCTGAGTGCGGTGGGCAGCGAAACCACACCGCACCTACGTGTGAAATTTCTCCTTCAGGATCGGCGCTAGAGGTTGCCGAGTGATGTCAGAAATACCAGATCCAAACGCGCACACGTCGAGAGGAGCATAATAACCCGTGAGAGGCTCTGTAGGTTCTTTCGTTTTGGAATCCGGTGGTCCAGGCTGGCCTCGCCACCAGCAGACTTCCCCCGTGGAGACCGTGGCCCGCACCCCAGGAGCGTGCTGCTGCCTCTTGGGAGCTGTGGCCCACCTTTGTTCCCATGAGTGCTAATTGCCCTCGTCCAGCTTGACCCACGTGTACACACTTGGCCTAGAAGGATGGCGGGCTCTCCGATGACCCCGGAGACCTGAGCTCTGGCTCTGCCGTGAGCACAGGTCTGGGCAGTGTCCGCGAATCGCATCCTGATCCGGGCGTTAACTCAGTATTACCTTGTGTTTGTCACGAGTCCTTCCAGTGCTGTAACGCTTTCCAGTCAGTGTAATGAAGTGTGCTTTGGTTCTGTTGGCGGGGGGGTGGGGGGGCCTCCAATGGTGTCGACTCTTACTGCTCGAGAGGCCAGAAACACGCAGGAGGAATCCCCCACCCCACCCAGGCCCTCGCAGCTTCCTGTCCAGCGGAGTCCATCTTGGGGCCGTGGGGAAACAGGGAGAAAGACTGGGGTGGAAACCTAGACTCAGCTTCAGGGGAGATAACATCATTTCTGGAGTATGGGTTCGATTTCCACGTCTACTCAGGTGACCGGAAACTCATGTGGTTTGTCTCTGGGGTGGGACCGAGCACTGATGCCTTGGGTGCTGGAGGTCAGGGAAAGGCAGTCGGGCAAATGACCACAGCCCTTACACTTGTGTTCAGAGGAGGTACACAAGCTGGGCTTCTACTTGTGGATGTCATGTTTGGCCTGAGAGAGGAGCCAGCAAAGAAAGTTCCAGTCATGGGGAACAGTGACTGTGCCAAGGTCCTGTGGCAGCAGAGACTTGGAAAAATGTGATTTTCCTCCCCTCTGCAGAGCTGCCTTCTAGACTTCCTGCCCTACCATTGGGACAAGAACACAAATAAGAAATAGTTCCTGTCTCACAAACCAGCTCCTCTCCCCTGACGGTGCCCACCCACAACACTGTTAAAGGGCTGAGGGCACTAAATGAGATTTATTTATTTATTATTTTAGAGAGAGAAAGAGCACAGCGGGGAGGGAGGGGCAAAGAGAGGGAGAGAATCTGCACCTAGCACAGAGCCAGATGTGGGGCTCGATCTCACCACTCTGAGATCATGACTTGGGCCAAAATCAAGAATCGGACGCTCAAAAAAATTGAGCCCCCCAGGCACCCCACGGATGAGGACATTTAGACTCAGCAAAAGCAAGTGCTATGTGGGCTCTCCGAGGAGTCCAGGCAGGGGTGTGGGGCAGGCCGAGGGGCACCCCCGCCACCCTGGGCCAGCGCCCCTGCCCCAACTTGTGTGCGTGACCGCGAGGTACAGTGTGCGTGACCGCGAGGTACAGTGTGCGTGACCGCGAGGTACAGTGTGCCATCTCTCAGCCACATCTCCAGGTCTCAGAGTTCAGGTCGTCTGCCTGGACCTCCGGGTACATCCCTTGCAGACACAGCGTCCGAACCTGCTGTCCACAAAGGACACCGTCTCTTGCCTGCCACACGATGTTCAGTATCTTCCATGGTTTGGGTCCAGCTTAAGGTTTTTTTATTTTAACTCTCCCTATTTGAAAACGAGCGTTACAGTTACCCCCCTCCCCTTTTCATCAAAGCTTAATTTTCAAATACGTGTCCAGCAACTTGTAAGACATGTTTGGTTTTGTCTGTTCGCTCGTCGCCGTTCTGGAACCGTGTCCCTGTCCACGGGCGGCCGCGGGACTTTGCCAGCCCTGCTCACAGGCCCTCGGACCCCTGGCGGCCGCGTGTCCTTCAGAGAAAACCACCCGAGTCTCCTGATTCTGGGCCGTATTGGGCCTCCAGGCGCCGTCATGGAGTCACTCAGGGTCTGTTGTTCTGAAAGGGAGTTGTTACGGGAAGCTTCCCCGTTGCCGGAGCGCTGCTTGTGGTGTGAGTTCGCTCGGGAAAGTATTCATGAATGTTTCAGAGCTATTTCGGAGCCAGAGCTGGAGCTCCTTGACGAAAGATTTCCGTTCCTAGTGGGCCACTAGGTGGCCCCATGCGTGGGCTCAACATGAGAAAGGAAAAGGGAGGCGGGTGGTTTTTGTTACAGAGCAGATGGTGACGGAGGAGGAAGGGCCTTTGCAGCAGGAAATCGGTGAAGTGGGCTGACGAGGGGCGTCCGTGCTCCTGGGGAAACACCGCCGGGGTTCACTTGCCCATGAGGACCCAGCGCAGGCTATACCGCCTCCTGCTAATTTGGAGGGAAAAGGGCCGGTCCCACTGTGCTGTACCCTGTGGCCCACATGGCTTTAGGGCCAGCTGGTAGGGTCATCCAGATTGGGGTGTCCTAAACCAGATCACATCATGAGTCAGATAAGAGATCCGAATCCACTTTTCCTGCAAAATTTGAATGACGAGCACACTCCGGCCTCGACCCTCCTTGCCTTCCTTGGTTACTGTGGCCACTGGATTTGGAAGGTCATCTGTCCTAACAGATAAGTGATGTTGGTTTTCTGAAACCAGCAGTTTGGGGATGAAACAAACCCAGACCAGGGCGCCTGGGGGGCTCAGTCGGTGAAGCGTCTGCCTTCAGCTCAGGTCATGATCCCCGGGTCCTGGCATGGAGCCCCGTATCAGGCTTCATGCTCAGCGGGGAGCCTGATTCTTCCTCTCCCACTCCCCCTGCTTATGGTCTCTTTCTCTCTCTCAAATAAATAAAATCTTTAAAAAAAAAAGCAAATACCCAGACCTATACATGTGAGTGAGCAATGCCGTGGAAACGACAACCTGCGGGCGGTGGAGGGTCTACCTGAGACGGTAGAAAGAATCCTCCAACTGCCCAAGCTCCTGACCTGAGGACGGAGCATCCCCCTTGTCTCAGTTTCCTGGTCTGCACAAAAGAAATAACAACCATGCCCTCCAGGCCTGACGTAGGAAATTGCGGGCTGAACTGCAGGAAAGCCCGTGGCTTCAGTAAGTGATCACTGAGTCTGAATTGCTATTTTTCTTTCTCTCTTAGAAATGTTTGATCTAGAAACAAATGAGCGTGTACAGAAGGCCGTACGTGACCGACAGATGCCCAAAGTGGAATACAGGAAGATCGAGGTTGATGATTACAGTAAGTGCCACATTGTCCTCCTGCGAGGGGAAGCCCGGCTGCGGGCAGGGGGCTGCTGGGCCCTGAGGCTCCCCCGCGCCCCACTGCCTGGACTCCTGGCTGGAAATGCATCTCAGCCCATGAGGGGCATGGGTGGGGGGACTCGGGTGGGGCTCATGGGGGAATGCATCCTGCCCTGGGCCTACTGTGCTCAGAGCCAAGACACACCTGGGGCAACAGACAAAAAAAACAGGGGAGCATGGATTTCTATCCTCAAGAGGCTGACAGTAAATAAGGTCCCAGGCCAAAATTCTCTCCTCTGGAGGGAACAAGTCATGACACCATCCAGAGGAAACATCCTTCCTCTGGAAATTTCTGTCCATCTGATGTTTTCCTGCTTCATTGTCTAAGCTCTCAGTGATGATCATGGGCCGAGGAGACATCCTTGCGACTGGAGAGATGGTCCCCCGAAGGACTGGCGTGCTGTCACACCTGAGAGCACCCAGCACTTGGCCTTTCTTTGTGTCCCTCTTTGTCTTGAGCTGTCCCTTCTCTTTATGAGCACGGACGCTGTGCTGGATCCCCGGACCCCTGGCTGGAAGTGGACTCCTATCTCCAGGAGGGAAGCAGAGTCCTCATAGCCTCACTCCCCCTCTCTAGAGAGGGCCGCCCCAGTCAATCCAGCCCACCCTGGCAGCCCTCACTGCCTGCCAGATGTTTGCCCTTGGAAACCCCATGTACACAATGCCCCCAAACACGTCTGTCTTTCCCCCAGAGCTCTGTCCCTGCTTTAGGGGACAGCACCCTTCTCTTAAACAAGGTAGGCTCCAACCTTCATTCGGCTCTGTCCACCCATCACTCGGGTGTCAAATAGCTTTCCTCTCTGGGCTGATTCGGCCAGACTGACCATCACTGCTGGAGCTCTTTGTTGAAGACGAGTAGGTCACCAGGGGTCGACGGAGAGGGTTGAGATGGAGGAGTGATGTCTGAACTGCAGGGGTCGGGGCTGGGGTCATTGTGCCCCTGCCTGTGTTGGCCGCCCTAGCCCATCCCTGGAGGCTCCTTCCCTACCTGATCCCTTACAGAGGGACGGTGGCTCCTCACCTGGGCCAGCAGGCCCAGGGGCATTATTAAGCATCCCCTTGTAAGAAAAAACACAGCGACCTGACAGTCCGTGACCTCCCAAGGTCAGGAGCCCAGGCTCACCCGCATGAAACAGAAGCAGAGTGACCCAGACAGTGTATATGGCAGAGAAATGGCCCAGGAGTTCAGGACAGCACGAGTGGACTGGCGTCACCTGAAAGTTCCCAGGAAGGTGGGACCAGGACGGGGTCCTGGGAGTGGGCTTTATGGTGGCCGCAGGAGGGGAGAGTGCTGTCCGGGAGGGAGCAGCATGAGCCGGTGCTCACTGGGGGGAGAGTCAGGAGGCTGACCTCGACTCACAGCCTGGGGGAGAGTCCCCACATGTCAGTGGACCCACAGGGACCGCTCATCCAGTAGCACCTTCAGTCCATCCATAGGCTACTGGCCAAAGCACCCTGGTCCTCTTGGTGGGCCCTGCGGAGTCTGTGTTAGAGCTTGTCTCCATGGTGCTAGAGATGAGGTCGGCTTATGCACTCGCTTCTGAAAATCAAGAAATACGGTGCGTGCCAAGTCCTGGCCCCTGCTTCTGGGCCCCGAGGCTTTCTCTTTTAAAAGGCCCCAAAGATGATCCTTCTGATGAGGGAGACGATGAAGGAGATGAATGGGGAAGGGTCTGGGGGCAGGAGAAGAAACAAACCCGAAAAACACACATTTGCCCCCACCGGGAGATGTGGTGAGGGCCCTGGGGTCTCTTCCCGCAGGTGCAAGGGTCATTCCCGCCACCTCCCTGCCCGCTGAGTTTCTCCTGGGTCTCCACGGGATGCGCTCAGATTCCACAGGACCCACTCGGCCGGGAGCCACGGGCAGCAGCTTTGGGCGTCCAGGGAGCGGCAGGCCCAGCAGGGGGCGCTGAGGCAGCGGCGGACCCAGCGGGGGGCACCCAGGCAGAGGCAGGCCTAGCAGGGGGCGCTCATGGAAGCTGAAGGCACCACAGGGGGCCTCCAGGGAGCCGTGGGCCCAGTGGGGGGGCGTTCAGGGAGCCGCCCGGCCCAGCGTGGGGTGCCCAGGCAGGCTGATCGGCGAGAGCAAGAAGAGGAGTAAACCAAAAGGACGTAGACATGCAGACTACATTGTGCATAGATGCCACCATCGGGGCTCGGGGGAAATGGCAGAGCTGAAAACGAGGGGGCAAGAAGGTCACAAGACCAGGCAGAGCATGAGGACACACAGGAGCGGAGGGAATCCCAGCTCTGATGGTGATCAGGAGACACAAGGACACACCAGCAAGAAGCACGGGCATGTGGCCCAGGGTGACACCAGCTCCTGATGGATTCCCTCGAGTCTCGGCTTGTTTGTCTTAAATCCCACCCCTGTCCCTGCTGCTCCATGAAGAGAGCTACCCTGGGCAGATCGGGGGAACCCCCTTTTGGAGGGCCCGTCAGGGACACTGCCTACCCCAGGAGCAGGTCAGAGGAAGATCTGGGCGGCCCCCACAGAGCACAGCTGGGCAGGGTCCCCACGGACCCTGGTGTCCAGTTACTCAGAACAGACTCAAACTCACGAGGACCTGAAACAAACTGCGTGTTTCTTGGTGCCATTTTCTTCTGTAGGGAAGAACCAAAAGGCAGGAAAACAACAAGATGATTTTAAGTTGATAGGGGGTGGGTGAATGATGGAGGGAGGGAGAGATGGAAGGACAGAAGGATGGCAGGACGGCTGAATAAACAGGCAAGCAATTTCCACACATTGGTTCCGATCCCTGTTACCTCCCAGGTCTGTCTACAGACCTCTAGACAGGCTCTGAAATTTCTAGGCCCCAGTGCAACGTGACAGCACGGGGCTCTTCATTCACGCTCATTCCCACTACGCACCACAGGGCCCTTGCACAGGCTGTGCGGCAGGCCTGGAGGCCCTCCATGGTCAGACTTCAACTTCCTGGCCCACCTCCAACCCCGGCAGTACTTTTTCTGGAACACTCCGTCTCATTTTCTGGTGTCTGTTGCTTCCGATTGCAGCCAACGAGGCCAGATTATATTTCTATACAAAATTCTTCCTCATCTCCTGGGCCCACTGCCCTCATTCTTTACACCAGTCTACACATGGCTGTCCCAGCAGTTTCCCAAATCCTAACACCATCCCCTCCGAAAATGCAGACAAAGACCTTTAGATACAAATCATCAACTCTCCCACCCTTGCGATCTGAGTTCCTTCCCGTGCGAGGTTTCCTTGCTAGGTGGGTGGGAATGCAGGTGCTAGGAAAGCAGGCGTGTGCGGGGACTGTCACCTGAATGTCACCCCTCTGGGGCCACAGTCTGCAAGATGTGTTCCTCCCGACCTGTCTGGTTATATTTTATTTTTTCATTTCATGCCACTGGAGGCTCAGGCTTTCCTTCGGGAAACAGTGCCTCTTCAGGAAGGGCTCCCAGCCCTGTTCGCAGCCAGTCGTGGCCGAGGTCGCCGGCGGGCTTAGCAGCAGCAGAGAGCAGCCCAGACCATGTTTTATGGATGTTGCATGATAAAGTCTGACGCCTGCCTCTCTGCGGGTCCCTGGGCCATTGATCCAATTTGCAAGCCATTAACATTCGGCCGGAATCACTAATGAGAGCCTGGTCCGAGCTGGCTGCTGAGCCCACCTCCCAGCCTGGGATGTATCCATAGTAATCGTGGTAAAAAAAAAACTACTAATTCCAATTTAATTGCTAATCTGGGCTGTAGTTAACACCAATAAAGAATTTCTAACTTGGTCAGGAAAGTGTGTTTGGGGGGAGGGGGACAGAAGAAACTGGTATGGGAGCCCCCTCCCTCCCATACCGGGTCCGCGGCTGCCGGGCCAAGATCTGAAGGAGCTCGCGCCGCAGCCCCCTCGCCTCGGCTCTCGCTGTCCTCTGGCGGTGGCTTTCCGGGCAGTCAGGTGGCCGGCACCAACCTGCACAGGGCGAGGCCACCCTGGCTCCCAGCCTCGCCCTCTGGGCTGCCGCCTGCGCCCCGCTCTCATCCCGACCCCATCCCCGTGGCCCCCCGATGTCCGTCCCCACTCAACTGCGTGTCTCGGCACCGCTGCGGGTAGAGACACGTGGCGCCCTTGCGATTTCATTTCTCCCAGCCTGGAATTCGGCTGTGGACAAGGGTTTACGGCCTTCCAGGCTTTTCTGGGTTTCGGCGCCCTGTTTGCAAGCTTGGGTTTAAGCTTCAGCTGGAGAAACTCAGCATCGAGGTGGCTGGGCGATTTGCCTGAGGTCACTCAGCAGGCCAGAGTCGCTGAGATAAAAGTCAGGGCCAGCCCCGGGGCTGTGGGGGGACCCCCCCGAGTCCCCTCCAGAGTGTCCATCTCCCGGGGCCTCTGTGGCACTCCGTGGCCAGGGCCCCTTCCTTCCCGGGGCGCGCTGCCCCCTGACGTGGGCCCTGTGTTCTGTTCGTGCCTAGACTTGCCCGTTCAGATCCTCAAGCCGGCGACCTTCACCGACACCGCCCACTACCCCTTGCTGCTGGTGGTGTGAGTACTGTCGCCGCCTCCTCGGGGTGCCTGGGGACCCGGTGACACCACAGAGACCCAAACGGAACTCTTGAGAGAAAGACGAGCGTGAGGAAGGAGGCTGGAAAGCAGATCGGGAGGCGGCTCTGCCCGCAGCAGTCAGGGCCCCCGACGACCAAGGGCGGGGGGCCCGTACCCCTCGCCACGGTCCGCTCGTGGTCCGAGACCGGAGGCGGGTCTTCCCGGGCGGGCGGGGCCACCGCGGCTGTGAACAGGCTCGGCCGGGCGGGGGAGGCTGGGCTGGGAGCCCCGACGGGACGCGGCGCGGAGGCCCCCCGAGGGCGCACGTCCCGCAGGTGGCACAGGCCAAGTGCAGGGTTCACGCGGGCACACCGGGCACACCGGGCACGCGGAGGGGCTTTTAAGGGCGGACGCCACCCGGATGGTGCGACACGTCCTCTCTCCGCCTCCGTGTGTGCGCTCTTGGGGCGCGGAGCACGCGGGGAGCTGAGCTCGGCCACGGCCTCCGGGAGCCGCCCTCACGCGCTTACCCGAAGGCCGTCGGGTTAGAGCGAAGGCGGCCGCGTCATCGCAGGACCCGGGGAAAGCTCGCGCCTGAGTGCGCGTCGCAGCACCTGACCGACCCTGCTCCTGGGCCCGGGGCTTGGTCCCCCGGCAGCCAACGGCGTCGCCACGGAGCTGCCCCCGGCTTAGACCCCAGGGTCGCATTCCGTCTGCCGCTAACCCGCTCCGCTCACTGGGCCGACAACCACACACGCGCCTCACACATGCCCCTCACACACCCTCTTCTCACACCCCTCGCACACTCATATACACCCTTCACACATGCCCCTCACACACACCCACACACACCTCACATATACCCCTGCACACACACCCCTCCCACCCCCACACCCCTCACACAGCTGTCACACACGCCTCACACACACCTTGCACACCCGTCACACGTAGTTACACGTACTTCACACACATCTCACACACACAAACACGCCCCCTCGCCCTCACGCCCTCGGTCCCTGAGGAAAACCAGGACGGCGGGGCAGCGGGAGCTGTCCCCTCCGTGGGCCGGGCCGGCCAGCGCGGTCGGCGGGCTGACTCTCGGAGCGGCTGGCCGCCCGTTGCTGTTGCCGGGGGAGAGGCTGGCGTCCCCCCCCCCCCCCGCGTGTCCCGGTCCGACCAAGAGGGAGAAGACTTTGGGAGCATCGCCCGTGCCCCATCGTGGCGCCCGGGTCCCCATCCCGGCCGGCCAGTCGCCGGGGACGAGGCGCGGCGAGTGGCCGGTCGCCCCCGCGCGGGGACCCCGGGGACGCGGGCGTGCGTGGGGCCGGCCGCTCGCCGCAGACCGAGGCCGTGGGCTCTCTTCCAGGGACGGCGCCCCGGGCAGCCAGAGCGTGGCCGAGAAGTTCGCAGTGACCTGGGAGACAGTGCTGGTGAGCAGCCACGGCGCCGTGGTGGTCAAGTGCGACGGCCGCGGCAGCGGCTTCCAGGGGACCAAGCTCCTGCACGAGGTGGGGCGGAGGCTGGGCTCCCTGGAGGAGAAGGACCAGATGGAGGCCGTGCGGTGAGGACCCCCGGGGGCGCCGGCAGAGGGGCGGGAGGGGACCCTGGTTCTGGGGCTGCTCGGCATGTGGGGGCCCCTGCGATCTGCTCACGCTCACAGCACTCTGCGGGCGATTCCCAGGCGGCCTTCGGGGGAAGCTTCTAGTAACATTCTCCCGAGACTCTTACACTGGTTTCTGCCGGGCCAGGGAGCTTGTGTGTCGGCGAAAACAAGGTGCCGAGCCCGTGGGTCCGGCCGGCTTAGCTCCACAGCGCCGTGGTCGCAGGCACACACACATGCACGCACACACGCACACACACACGTCTTCGCCACTCATCACAAGGGAGAGCAGGAAATGGGGGTGGGGGACAACAGGAGTGGGACAGAGGAAAGGATCCTGGCACCCAGGGGTCGCTCAGAAAAGCCCGCTTGGCCCCAAAGCATGGCCCGTCCTTGTCTCATGACGCCGCACATGCTGGCTGCTGAGCAGATACCAGAGAGAACAGAAGGGGGCTGAGCGCCAGGGGACAGATGCTCAAAACGACCGGGATTTCGTCGTCGCCCTGGAAAAAAGACATCAAGAGCTCGTTCCGGTCGGCGCTGGCCTTCGCGCCCCACGGGCAGGGAGGCTTTTCACGGTCTGCCGGCCTGCGGACTGCGGCACAGACGTGACCCAGCCGCCGAGAGATGTTGCTGAGCCGCTCGGCCGGTCAGCAGGCTTGTGTCCGGGGAACGGCGGGAGGGGCTGGGGAACCCACGGAACGGGGCCTCTGGTGACGACAGTCATCTTCCCTGTGAAGAGGGGTGCAGGACGCTGGCCCCCGGGCACGCGGACAGAGTGGGACACGGTGTGCAGATGACAAATGCTTGTTCCCTGGAGGGCTGCGAGGAAGTGTGGTGTCCCGTCCCCGCTCTGCCGTGGCTTCGTGCTTTGCACGTCGGAAACATTTCACCTTCCTGACTTGTGACATTGTTTCTGAAAAGATCGGGTCCCCTGTGTGGGCTTAGTTAGATCATTTTAAGTGGGTGAAATGGTGAGTGAGTGAAGGAATGATCCTCTCTGTTCAAGGGCATTGTGAGCTGGTTGAGGAGAGACGAGGCGATGTGCCCAGAGCCCTGTCAGAAAATAGAGGGGAGGGGAAGCTTCTGGGGACCGATGGTTGGAGAAGGTTATCTGTTAGGGTGCTTTTGCCTGGGAGCTAACACACAGGCAGACAAAGTCAAACATGCATTTGAAATAAGGAACTGTATCGGCTCTGGAAGTCCAGAACGATGGGAGGCCTTGGGGTTCAGCAGTACCACCCAAAACCCAGGCTCTCTCCGTCGCTCTGCTCAGCCAGCCTTCACAGCCTCCTCCAGAGCCGGTTCTCCTCCTGCTCATAGGATGGCTGCCAGGAGCACCTCGGTCCGTGCTTCTTCATTCACCTCTGGCAGGTTGGGGAGGGAGCCATTTCCAGAAACTTCCAGAAAAGAAGGAAGGAGCTTCCCCAGAAGGACCCACCAACCCACCCCCTTACATGCCCCTGACCAGTCCAGAATCCAGGACCCATGATTGGCCAGAGGTGTGGGCTGTCACCCTGAGACCTAGGGGGTCCTCCCATGTACCTGGGAACAGGGGAAGAAAGGGGACAGTAGGGCTCTAGGGTTCTGTGTGGAAGGAGGAGGACAAGGTGGAGGCCAGGTCAGCAGCCAGCAGTGTCCGCCAAGGAAGGCTTCTTAGGAAAAGGGCAGGGGTCCTGTCGGGACTTGGATGTGGGGGGTGGGACTTCCATCAGCGGCTATGGGGGTTGCCCTGCAAGATGGAGGCAAAGCCTCCCTCCCTCGGTGACCCCCTCGCCCACCCCTGCTCTGACGGCCCCAGTGGAGCGTGGGGCACAGAGCGCCTCGCCCCAGAGGCCCCGGGCGGAAGGACGCAGTGTCCTTCAGACACAGCCGTAGCCCACGCGCCTGCAGGTACTTGGCTGGGTCTAGTCGCTCCCCTCCGAGCATGGGAACAAGAGAGCAAAGGGCTGCTTCACACTCACGGTGTTTTCTAAAAATAAGGAGTTGATCTGGCCATCTGTTCAAAAACCAAGGCAGAACCTGTTCTGGAAAGACTAAATAGCATCAACGGTTAGGCCACCGAGGCTTGCAAGCACGAGAACACATAAACCGTTGAAAACCTTACAGCCTTCTCAAGACGTGCGGGAAGCTGAGGTCCCGATGTTTCGAGCCACAGAGAACTCGACCAAGCTCTGTTTAGTGTCTGGGCCTCTGTGTTTTCATTTCAGAAAGAAGGAACCCAGTTTTATCAGAAGTTTAAGAAACCATGCGGCTGGCGGTGGTCCCCAGCCCATTGTGTGACTGTCCATCTTCCGCGTCTGCGCCTTTGTCCCGGAGCCCACTGGGTCAGCAGCCTCACGGTGCTATGCCCCCCGCCCCCATCACACAGAGCAGGACAGAGGCACTGGCCGTGTTTCTCTCCCCACCCTCGTTGGCTCCTCTTCTTGCCAAATCAAGCCCGGGCTGTGAGCTTCCCCCATTCTGAGGGTGCCGTGGCACCCGTGTCAGCTTGGGTCCCCGAGAAGGGTGCCTGGGCCGGCTTAGCCGGAGGGTTGGGCAGGGGCTGTCTGTGAAGGATGCCAGGGCATGAGTGACACCAGGCTGCAGGGGACCTGCCACTGTGTGGGGGGTGGGAGGTTGGGGACGGAGGACCAGATGTGAAGGGGGTCTCCCAGTGGCAGCCAGGCTCTGAGAGGCTCCACCAGGGTGATGGGGACCCCGTTGCCAAGAGAGCCAGCGGGGGACCCCATGCCAGGCCACCAAGACCTCGCGGTAGGGCCCCGCTGTGCTCGGTGGCTGGGAGCACGGCTTAGGTGGCACAGACACTGTGGAGGATTCTCTGACCTGTCTCCTCACCTGAAGTTCCACGTGGCCCCACGAACAGTCCTGCTCACCCAGGACCTTGTGCCGCCGCCCGTGAGATATTCTCCTGACCTCGGTCTCCTCCACGCCGACCAGCTCCCGGCTTCCCGGCGGCCGCCTCAGCAGTGGCCACACCAGTCAGCGAGCAGCCCTCCCGTCACGCCGCGTCCCCGTGCTAGCCCCCTTCCGCAGTAGACCGCGCTTCTAGAGGGCTGGAGGCCCGTCCCCCCGGGGCCTCTGCGGACCAGCGTGGAACCGATCGCGGACGTGCTCCGTCAAGATAAGCACGTGTTGGACTCACTTCGACTCTTGCTGGCCCCAGACCACCCCAGCAATACAAAGTGCTCCCCGCATATGAAATCGGGCTCTCCTTGGTCTTGGGGTTCCGTGTTCACCAGAAGACAAGTTACCACGTGGGCATTGCTTGGTTTGTCGGCGAAAAGACAGGTACGAGGTGACGAAAGTAGTTGATGTTGGAAAAAACGACCCCCCCTTGGAAGATTCCAGAGTACTTTATCAATGGGGACAGTATCAAGATTTTTGGCATTTACGTCAGGAAGTGAGTCGCTCGGTAATCAGAGGAAGGGGCTGCCGAAGGCCCACGGTTCTGCAGACTTGGAGGGCTAGAAGGCTGAGAGTGGAAATCCAAGCTAGTTTACAAGGCAGAATGGGGCCCGTCATGGTGCACATGCCTCACTCCTCGCTCCGTGGTCCCCACAGACCGTCCGTTGACTTTGTTCCTTGTCCCTTGGCTTTGCAGACACGTGACTGTAATCTTCCTCCTTTATGGTGCTCCTCCTGGGTCTCTCCTCTCCTAAGGACACCGGTCACACCGGATCAAGGGCATGGAGTTTAACCTCATCTTAACTACTACATCTGATGGCCTTATTTCCAAACACGGTCTCACTCTGCAGTTTTAGGGGTTGGGACTTGACCGTAATTTTCGGGGTTTAACCCATAACCACTGTTGAAATCAACAACAACAGAGTCCCTTGCCCTACTCCTGCTCCCTCCCCCCAGGCCTGTCCGGCAGAGGCCACCACACCCAGCCCTCTGTGGTCCGCAGCACAGTTGTCATTGCTGCATGAGCTCCCATCTCGTGACGTCTTGCGGGACAGGCGAGGACTTAGCCATTCTGCACCCTGATCGTGTCTCGTTAGATCAGTATTTGGGGGTGAGGGACCACCAGGGACGTGGCTCACAACAGAGCAGTTCGCCCACCTCGTGCCCCTCCTTTGTCTGCATCTTTTAGTTCTGGAAATGTGCTTTGTCTTTCTCTTGAGAGTCTTTCTCTGGACCTACTCATGGTATCTCCCACTCGTTCCCGAATCTCGCTCATGCTCCTGTGAGCACTTCTGCTCAAGCACAGAATCATTCTCGTAATCTGCCGATTCCAACCTTCTCTTTCCCGCTTCTGTGGGGCTGGTGGCCTCTAGGCCCAACTTCCGATGTTCTTTCACGACCTTCCTCCATCAGGAAAGTCGGGGACAGCGTTGCTCCAAGCTGGGGAGGAGGGCTGGTCCTTCAACTGTTGGCTCTGAGGACGTGGTACCCAGAGCGTTAGGCTCAGTTCCGGCCTAGGAGGGCAGTTGTCAGGGATGGGACAGCTCCCGCCAACCAGCACAACCCAGAAGACAGAAGCAAGGGGATAATCAGCAGGGTGCAGGAATGGGGGGAACGGGGCTGTACGGGGTGGGGGAGGGCGTACACATGGAGGGAAGCAACTTGCAGAGACCCAGGAAGCAGCTGGTCATCTGCCAGCAGGTGGCAAGATGCCCACTGCCGAATTAGAGTCCAGAAACGATCCTGCCATTTTGTGGAGAAACAAGGGATGCCAGAGGTGAGTGGTAAGAGGCTGGCAAGGGCAAGGCAGGACCCAGGCAGCACCAGCAGGGCCATCGAGCTGCTAGCATCCAAGGCAGGAAGCACAAGGCAGGGGCCCCCCGTGGGAGTCAAAGGACACAGCAGGTGAGGTGAGAGCCTGGCGCCTGACTCCAAGCCCCTTAAGCACAGAGCCAGGATCTGTTCTCCAGGCAGACCCCGGAGGACCCTCCTAGAATGAGGGGCGGTTGGGAGTCCCACGGTCCAAGTGAGGAGCAGATGGTAGCAGAGGACAGGGACCCCACAGCGCCTGGTCTCCGGAATGGCCCGGGCTGCTTTGCATTCCCGGCTCTCGGTCGGCAAGTCGGAGGGACCCAGACCGTTCTCGGCCGGGCTCTTAGAGGCCTTCAGTGTGGACTTACTGCCCATGCCGGTGGGGTGCGCTCACCCTCCCCTCTCCCCGTTGGCCTTGCAGGATGATGCTGAAGGAGAACTACATTGACAAGACGCGCGTGGCCGTGTTCGGGAAGGTGAGCCCGCGCCGAGCTTGGTCGGGGCGCCCCGTCCCCGCCCCCATCCAAGAGCCCTGCCCAGCCCCCTCACCCAGCCCTGATGGGATTTGTCCGGAATGTCTCTGGTCTCGCGCCGTGAGAGTGACGGCTTTGCTGAAAGCAAGAGGCTGGACGCGGAGGGATCCCAGCAAGGGGGCCCTCACTCGACCTGCTCAGGTCTCAAGTTTATCTCCGTAAGTGCAAGGAGAGATTGAGAAGCCAGATCCCATGAGAGCACTTCACGAGGTCCCTCCCTACCCCTTTCTTATGGAAGCCACGGCGCCTGTTGTGGTACCCCGGGAAGCAAGGGCGGGCAGGGGTCTTTATTTCTGTGTATCTCCATGAGCAGGGACCATATTAATTTACAGGTTTGCCGACACGGAAGGAGGGGAGGAGGCGGTTCCCGTTCCACAGGGCGGCCCACGGCCACGGGCTGTAGGCCCAGGGCTGCAAGTCGGGCCCGTGGGGGCAGCTGGTGTCACCCGGGCACACGCCCCCCACCCCCATTCTTAGCCTGAATCCGTGGCCTCTTGATCGCAAGGGAGTGAGGCACAGAGGGACAGGCACAGACCCGTCTTCCCTCCGAGAGAGTGGTTGGAGCACAGGTCACCTCGTAGTGACCTCGTAGCGGGTGGAGGCTTGAAGATGTAAACCTGAGATGACCTCTCAGGTCATCACCCCTGGAACCTCCACACCCAGCCTCAAGGACAGACCAGAGCGTGGGCACAGAGTCCTAGAGGCTCTGTCCCTGCTGGCGGGGACCACTCAGTGCCTGTGAGGGGCTCGGAGCCACTGGGATCATTCGTAAGTGTGACTTTGGGCATCAGTGTTTGTCACCCACGTGGGACGGGTGGATGGCCGGGCCGGGCCAAGGCAGGGACCCTCGGCCTGGCCAGAGCTCACTCCTCCCCAAACACGCACGTAGCCTTTCCAGACCGGCCTCTTTTGCCGGGTAGCTTACGTCCCGGGTCTCGTGGCCCGAGCTCTCGTCACTTCTCAGCACAGAA
>PISX010020170.1:0-36443 GCA_004024625.1 Mellivora capensis | reverse complement strand
AAATTCGAGCAAGAATAGAAGAGGCAGACTGATCGAACTTCTTGTAATAAAAGAGAAACAGAATAGTAGAATTTCAGGGGTACCTGGGAAGCTCTGTCTCTGTTAAGCGCCCAACCTCAGCTCATGTCTTGATCTCAGGGCTGTGAGTTCAAGCCCTGCATTGGAGCCTAATTAAAAAAAAATAGAATTTTTGAATTAGCAGAGATTAATTTTCAACCCTCATTATTTAAATTAAAGAAAGTAGATTAATGATTTTGTTTTTTTTGTTTTAAGTATTCCATAAATATTCCAAATATTCATTAGATTAAAATGGAAAAAAAAAGACTTTGAACAGAAAAATATCCAATCATGCACTTTTATTTAACCTGCTGTATTAGTTTTCTATTGCTGCTGTGATGAATTACCAAAAATATAGTGGCTTAAAACAACATTATTATCTTACAGTTTTGGAAGTCAGAAAATCAGAAGTCAAGAGTTCTGCAGACTTTGTTCCTTCTTCAGGTTCTAGGGGACAATCGATTTCTTTATCTTTTTTAGCTTCTAGAGTCTACTCTCATTTCCTTAGCTCATGACCTCACAGCCAGCAACATAGCCTTTTCCAAGCCTTGTCTCTGACTCTAACTCTCCTGTCTTCCTTCATAAGGACCCTTCTGCTTACATTGGGCCCATCAGGATAATCCAGGATGTTCTTCACATCTCAATATTCTTAATTTTATCATGCTACAAAGTTCCTTTGCCATATGAAGTACCACATTCAGCAAAGATTCAGGAATCAGGATATGGACATCGTAGGGTGGTCGTTACTTCCCCCATCACACCTGCAATAGTTGGGGTGTTATATAATTAACTTTATTAAATGCATGTCAGTTGCTCAATTTTTAATCAAAAGTCTGCTCTAATAAGATCAGATGTAATAATATCAGAAAAGAGCAGTTTTTGAAATCTGATAATAAATATTTATGAAGCTATTATATATAGAAAGTCATTTGTTATTTATTGGCTCTTGTTGAGAAATTCCTCTAAATTAATTTTGTGT
This sequence comes from Mellivora capensis, assembly GCA_004024625.1. NCBI lineage: Eukaryota > Metazoa > Chordata > Mammalia > Carnivora > Mustelidae > Mellivora > Mellivora capensis. The sequence goes on along the minus strand of PISX010020170.1, from coordinate 35,407 downwards.
TGATTCATCAGTGCTTTTTAGTTTGTGGATAACTACTGAATAATTGTTGGATATTTACAAAGTCCTTATGTTATTATGGCAAGGAAGAAACAACCAAGGGCCAGTATCCAGGTGTGCCTTAGGCTAGAGGAAACGGCTCAAGGTCAGTGTCTTCCACTTTCTATTTTTAAGTAGTTACTAGAGCATGATCATGTTGGAGCCGAGAAAACAGAAGGTTGCCTACAGTGGGTAATTTTATTTAAACTAAAAACTAAATCTCAAATTTCCATGAGAAGTTAACCAATACTTCTCAGTTTTGCACGATGCTTATATTACAACTACAAAGATGGTTTTCCGGTCTTACTCTGACTACAAACTAGAGTCTCTGTAAAAAGGTCACCACGTGGTCTGGCCAATTTTTAAACTCATCTTCCTCTGCTTTACCCCATCTTGCTCTTTTCTGGTCACATTGGCCTCTTGGCTACCCTTGTCTCTTCCTTTAGCCGTGTTTCAGCTTCCCTCTCTGTTTGAGCTCTTCCCTCTACCTGGGAGGCTCATGCAGCAGATATTTGTGTGACTCTCTTTCATGTCCCTTGTGTCACTTTTCCTGTAGTGTGTTATGAATCATGCATCCCTTTGTTGCTCTGGATAAAATAGCAATGCCCAACATCACAACACTTCTGTCCTTTGCCATAACTCCACTGTTTTTTTTTTTAAATTAATATTTATATCCACGCATCTGCTACTATCTATTGTCTTTATGACTTTGTTTTATTCACTGTTTATCTCCAATGCTTAAAAAAATTCTCAACTACTATTGATTGAATCCAGTTATGTATTTTTTTTGGTCTAGCCTTATATTAACACTGATCTTGTTTAAAATGTTTTAAAATATTAACTCATCCAATCCTAGAACAATACTATGAGGTAGACTCTCTTGGGATCTGCATTTCATCAAGGAGAAAATGAGTGATGTCATTAAGGGACAATAGTATAAAAGATGAGTACAAAAATGACCTTCTGTAAGCCTTTTATCGCTTAAAAGTATGTTTTGATTTCCTCTGCTGCTATATACGTAGTGCTTATTATTACATGAAGAATGTTTCAGAGTTCTTTCTTTTATATGTTTCTCAAAATATCTTTGTGTGCTTTTACCAAGCATTTGGCCTGGTGTCATCTATAAAACCTTAAGGTGATGAACCAAGGATGTTGGGCATTTGCTTCATTAATTACAAGTGAGATTTTCAGATAGATTACTTTGAAAAGTTAAACTTGTCTTCTATAGCACTGTTTCTTTTTAATTAGAGATTTCGATCAGTGTCTTTGATCTTTAGAATAGTCTTTTGTAAGAGGCAGAACCTTACTAGTGTTGGATGATGGAAGGGTCCATTTAATTCCTACTAAGCTGCTGTTCCCATTATAGTTGCCTCCTCAGCTGGTTGTCTTCTGTCATGAAACAATTTTATAATTTCTTAAAATTAAAGAAAATTAAAGAAAATTAAAAATAAAGAACCAATGATTTTAACGGGAATTTTACCAGAAATTAGTGTAATGAAATTTTCCAATTATGGTGACTGTGATATTTGATAGTTAAAAATAGCTTCTATCTTTATTTTGCACTGGGCAGTGTTAAAAACAAAGCAAAATAAGGGGAGCCAGGGTGGCCTAGTCAGTTAAATTTCGACTCTTGGTTTTGGCTCAGATGAGATCGAACTCCACGTCTGGCTCTGCACTAAGCGTGGCGCCTGGCCAAAATTCTCTCTCCATCCCACCCTCCTCCCACACTAGAGTTCTCTCTCTCTCTCAAAAAAGACCAAAAAGAAAGCCAAGTGGCTGCATTGTGTGGTGTCCTTTCATGGTGTCCTAACAGTTACTTTCTTGCATACTTTACATCAAGGATTAGAGATGTGAGTGAATGTCTAGAGATTTCAAAGAGGAAATTTCAACACATGAGCCAGTTTATAAATACAATAGAAGTCGGTGAGATTTGTGGCAAGATATAGAAGGGAAGCCACAACTCGATCACAGGAAATTATTGTAAATATTGAGATACAGTCCCAGGATTATCATATCTTTTCATTTCTTCAAATTTAACCTGAATCTGGATTTTGGTGAGAAATAATTCATAAATTTAACAGGTTCCCATTATCAAATGCTAATTTATATAAGTGCTATCTGAATCAATTCAGTTAAATAGAAAATAAAAATCATCTGTAGGGGGAAAAATTCTTGGAATTTGAGCTTGAACATGAAATTATTTTTAAAAGTGTAATTTGTCACTTATTTTAGTAAATATATATTTTGGTTATATTTGTTTGTATTTACAACTTTTTACTAAGGTAATATCAAAGAATATAACAAACTGAAAATGATAAAGAAAAAATAAATCATGATATTTTGACATACTCATAACAGAATTGTAAGAAAAAGTTGTAGGAATGTCATCATTTTTTAGAGTAAATTTTGCAAGACATTATAATTGAAGTCTTTTCTCAAATTTCACAAGAACTTCATGCAGTTAAATCATCTGCTTTTAAAATACATATTGTGTCATTCTTGTTGATTTTGTCTTCCTTAACTATTATTAGGAATAACACTTATCCTAGTGATCAATAAATTTCTGTATTTCCGATAAAGACACATTTATAGCTAAAGACATTTGCTTGACAGATAACAATAAACAGTAAATAATGTTCAAGTTGCATATTTTTTAGTGGTCAGCACATTGGCGAATATTTTCATTTCAGCACAAATTTTGATGTTCTAAACATCATCAGTATTGTATGGATCAAATAGTTAATGCTTAATGAGGACCACATGAAAATTACTTTAATTTTTAACAATACATTAACCATTACTGTCTAAACTAAAAGTTATTTACTACACTTCCTTCCTGGACTCTTCCCTACCCACCTTCTTGCAACACCCCCCCCAAAAAAACCCTAGAAAAATCACTGAAAAGAAAATGAGAGAACATGAGAAAATTGAATAATCATACATGTAAGTGAATTAGAATCACTCATCAAGAGTAGAGATTTCCAGACTTGGTATGAACCTAAAATCATTTCAGGAGAATTCAAAATAGCTTTGAATAAAGTTTAGCAAACATTCATATTAAAAATTCTTTGGTAACTAAGGGTTGCATAAACTCACACAAAAATATGACAGAAACCTGAAGCAAATTCATCACTTATGGTAAAGTCTTAGCAGGTTTTTAACTAAATCTCATGTTGTTTTGATTTGAATTTCCCTGATGGCTAATGGTGATGAACATATTTTTCATGTATCTGCTAGCCATTTGCATGTCTTCACTGGAGACGTGTCTGTTCATGTCTTCTGCCCATTTTTTGACATGATTATCTGTTTTGGGGGGTGTTGAGTTTGAGAAGTTCTTTATAGATCTTGGATATCAGCTCTTTGTGTTTCTGTAGTGTCATTTGTGAATATCTTCTCCCATTCCATGGGTTGCCTCTTTGTTTTGGGTGAGCCTGGTGATGGGTATTAAGGAGGGCACATATTGCATGGAGCACTGGGTGTTGTACATAAACAGTGAATCTTGGAACACTACATCAAAAACTAATGATGGGAGCACCTGGGTGGCTCAGTGGGTTAAAAACTAATAATGTATTTTATTGTGACTAACATACCACAATAAAAAAAAAAAAAGGTTTTTCACTAAAGTTAGGGGCAAATCTGTTTTTTATCATTGCTAGTAGAGTTAGGTGCTAAAACAGATAAGTCTCAAAACCTGGTGACTTTACACAGAGAATTTATATTCTCTTTCTATCCCAGGCCAATGTACATGTTGAGGATATTTGCTCCAGGTAGTTATTTAAGAAACCTGTCAATTTTTTGGTCCAATGGTTTCAACATATTCTAGAGTCTTGTCATCCTCTACCTTTGGCAGATGAATAGGCAAGAAAGGGAGAATTGCTTGAGAAGAATTGGAATCAGTTTTGGTGAAGAGCTGCCCAATCTTGTCCATTATTATCAAGTGCCATTGTTCTTATGCCTGTAGTCAATACCATTAAAAAGGGAATGAAAATTATCGATATTCCTGAGGAACCATTGTCTATTTGCTATGCAAAGCTAATTTCTAACAACAGACCATTTAAGTGAATCTACTAATAAAACTAGCTATTAAAACCAAAAAGAGAGCTCACAAGGGTGACATGCAAAGTCAGCATTAAAGTTATATAATTATTATATAAAAGAAAAATTCATTTATGGTAGTAATAACATTTCATAAATGTATATAAACATGTGTATATGACTTCAAAAGCAAAGTATAAAATACAAATGAAGCATGGGAATATTCATCTTGTAATGTGACATTTCCTATCTCATTTGGCCTCTAAATTCAGTATCGTTCTGATAAACACTCTGAGAGGACTATTTTATGGAACACAAATATGAAAATTCATGAGGAAGAAAAAAGACACCACGATAGCCAATGATATTTTGGAATAAATGAAAAGAGAAGAAGATTGATCATTAGTTAATTGACAATGTTTGTAAAGTTATAAGTAAGTATAATGATATTGGCCTGGGAATTAATAAATTGAACAACCTTTTAATAAACCGATAATGATATTAGATTACATGAGGAGGCATATGAATATCTTTGAAAAATGACATTGCAGGGGCACTGGTTGGCTCAGTTGGTTAGGTGTCTGACTCTTGATTTTGACTTAGGTCTGTGATTGAGCCCCACATCCGGCCCCATGCTGGGTGTGGGGCCGCTTGTCTTTCTCCCTCCTCTCCCTCTCTACTCAAAGAATAAAAAATTAAGCAAATAAATAAATAAATAAATAAGAAAAATGGCATTTCAAGTTAGTAGAGCAAAGAGAAATCCCTAAATCATTGTTCTACGTTAAGAACTGAATTAGGCTTTTTAAGCTCATTTATAAAAAATATATATCAGATGAGGGGCACCTGGGTGGCTCAGTGGGTTAAAGCCTCTGCCTTCAGCTCAGGTTATGATCCCAGAGTCCTAGGATCGAGCCCCGCATCGGGCTCTCTGCTCAGCAGGGAGCCTGCTTCCCCCTCTCTCTCTGCCTGCCTCTCATCTCTCTCTCTCTGTCAAATAAATAAAAAAATTAAAAAAAAATCAGATGAATTATATTCAACAAGTCTGAAAAAACCCACAATGTTAGTGTTAGAAGTATTAGAAAAATTAAAGAAGGTTTTATACATGTATGTGCCTAGTATAGGGATAATTTTGTTTAAAAGGAGACAGTCAGTAGGGAAACAGGAAATAAGCCTGTTACATCAAAACTGAAAACAACGACAAAAATATCCTGTACACGAAAATATATAGCATAAAAAGCTGAAAGCCAATGACAAACTAGGAGAAAATATTTACGTTATGTAGAGCAGATTGATAATTACACCTTTAGCAAAAATCACTTCTAAAAATAAGAGAAATAAAAATACACAAAAATATAAGTAAGCAATCTGGTGAAGGAGATATACCTAGAAAAAATGCTCAATCTAAGTCATCACTGGAAAGCAAGTTAAGCAATAATCAACTAATATTTTTCCAACTATATTAGCTGAAATTCAAATCAGGTTCTCATATTCAGGACTAACAACAGATTGAGAACTAGGCATTCCCATACAATACAGGTGTGGGTAGAAATTGGTACAATTTGACACAGCATTTGGACACCATCTATTTAAATTAAAAATGTGCATAGCTATGAATCAGAAATAATTGTGTGCGTATTGATGTGGACTCAAGAATAATTCTTAGCTATGTAACCAAATGTCCTTTTTAGAGACACTCATTGTAGGAGTTTTTAGAGGTACACATTGTAGGACTTTAAACAACTAGAGGACATTAACAGTACAGCATCCCAATTATAGGTAAAAAGCACTTACACTAATGAAATAGATCTGGATGTAGAACTGAAAAAAATTTGACATAATAAACTATTGAATATAAAAAGTTACAAAGCAATACATAGCCCATGATAACTGCTAATTTAAAAGAAACTTAGAAATGCAACTTTATTTTTCATACACACAAATAGAAACTGATAATATTGTTAATCTCTGATTTTGAAGCTATATTGGTTTCTTACAGAGGGATTTAGCTTTTTCTTTTAATTAAGTTTTTTTTTGTTTGTTTTTAAGATTTTATTTATTTATCTGACAGAGATGACAAGTAGGCAGAGAGGCAGACAGAGAGAGAGGGGGAAGCAGGCTCCCTGCTGAGCAGAGAGCCCGATTCGGGGCTCAATCCCAGGACCCTGGGATCATGACCTGAGCTGAAGGAAGAGGCTTTAACCCACTGAGCCACCCAGGTGCCCCTTAAATTAAGTTTTTAACTAAGAGTATACCTGTATTTTCCTTAAACAATTGCAATTATATTTCAAGAAAACATTAAGCTAGAAATTTAAGAATTTTTAAACTAAATCTTTGTGGAGCACCCACTCTGTTACATAGAGTCAATGTGAGATGCATTGATTTGTGTCCATATCATTCAAAATGTATCTTTAGGGTGTGATTTTACACCTGTGAATTCATTCTCTAACATGGTTTTACCTAGGTTTTCTTCTATGACTCATTTCAAAGACTGAGGAGAAATAAGATGTTTACATATTTTCAAAAAATATTTATTAATTATAGCAGAAACACCTGGCAGACACCACCTGAACCAAATGAGCAAGATTAACAACCTCAGTAATCATGAGGTATGGGCATCACCTACCATCAGATACAGTATATGAAATAGGGCACACCAACTCTATGGTGCTCTTCTCTCAAATACACACCTTGCTCAGTTAATGAGAACGTGTCAGACAAACTCAAGCTGAGGGATAACAACAAAATACCTGCTCCGTGCTCTTCGGAGATGTCAAGGTCATGGAAGACAAAGAACAAGGACAGGACAAGATGAGAAGTGTGAACTAAGAGCAATGTGGGATCCTGGATTGGATCTTGGAACAGAAAAGGAAAAAAAATAGAAAAACAGAAATCTTATTGAAGTTTGTAGTTTCTTAATACTGCTCAATATTAATTTTTTTTGATAACTGCATATGGTTTTGTAAGTGGCCAACCTCAGGGGAGAGTCAGTGAATGGTATATAGAAAATCTCTGAACTGCTTTTCCAGTTCTTCCACGTCTCAAAATTATTATTTCAAAATTATTATTATTTCAAAATAAAGAGTCAAACATATTAATTTATAGAGTTCTTTAAGTGCATATTAATAAAATTCCTTTCTGAAAACAAAGCTGAAACCTCAGTTGAACTTAAAAATTGGCTTAGAAAGTTTTCCCATACTGCTCATTTGGAGCACACTTATTACTAAAATTAAACCTGAAGAAAAGCCAGGGTTTGCCCAATTTGTGTTTGATCAGAGTAAAGCAGTAAATGCAGGAGAATCCATGAGACTGGAAATGCCTCATGGCTGCCACTCTCTTCCATCCTGCTTTAGGCAGGACAAGGCTGGCGCATCAGTCCAATCCGCAAGCCAACAGCAATTTGCCTTGGCTCGTGCTGGGCCAACCTTTCTTGACCTCTGTTCTAGAAAGCCATTGCTCTTTAGTATGCAAAAAGAAAAGAAATAATCTTTGAATCAGTTCACTGGAGTTTAAGAGTAGCATTTCTCACTGGTACACATAATTTAACGTTAATTTTCTGCCAGACAACTGTACTTCATCTGCTTTATCAGCTCTTACATAACTCACTCTAACAGATGGAAAATGTGGCCAAATTCAATTCCTATTTCCTCGGTTAAAAATGTCCGTTAACAGCTCATTACATTTCTTTCCAACTCCACACATCATAGCTACATCCCATTTGTGGCAAATACATTTTTGTCAAAATTTCTACAGAATGTTTTACATTTGTCTAAAGCTGTAGCTGTTGTACTTAATTGGGTTGCACTTTTATTGGAAGAGATGGAGCTTAAAATCAATTTATTCTGCTCATTTAAACCTTGACCTCCTTTGCTTATAAAATCAAAGACAAAAAACCACTGCATTATATTTGATAACTTTGTAGTTGTCATGTTAAATATTAATAATGTGAACTATTGTGGCTTACAATGCTGAAAGCACTTATAATTGGTTGTAATTAATCAAATCTGCATCATTAACGGAAGACTTTAAAACTACCATACCCCCTTTCTCTTAATTATTAAAAAATAGTATTTTACTTTAGAATCTAAAAATAATTACATCAATTTTTTTCCCTGTTAATGAGTCACAGTTAGCTAATTGGTTTAACATTCACTAAGAGGAAAATCTGTCAGGAAAGGATCTGCTGGTGGCACCCAAGGAGTCCTCCATGTTTCTTAATGACAGTGTAATTTACCAGCCTAACACCATAATTTTCTACTACCAGGACCAGGAGGATTCCTTCAAACTTTATAAATTACTGGCAAGATTCTGCCTTCTTGCCACTTATCCCACCTCACTCCACAGCTCTAGCTTCACCACCATAATTTTCCTAACAGATCCTTCTAATACATTTCAGGAAGCCCTAGACTCCCAGGTAGTCCCTTATCCCTGCAGACTTTCATCCCCATGGTGCTCTGGGCCTCCTCCCCAAATGAGCCACCTTCCCAACACATCACCGAATCCCAAAGCATTTCACCGAGGCTGCAAAAAAGTCAATTGCCCCTTCTCTTTCTTCAGCCTCTTTTCCTAACCACTATCCCGGTTCAGCTTGGGGACACAGCTATCCTTGTAAACGTCTCCAGTGATGATATCTCTTTCCCATAAATCCGATTCCAAACACCTGCAGGTGGGAATAACATTTTCCTTGATCTTAGCTGCCAATTTGCTATTCTTGTCCTTCTCACTTTCTTATGATATGGCTTCTCTAATTTTCTAGCTCTTTATTAGAAATCTACTCCTATATATGGTCACCACAGTTTACTTTCTTCACTTGAGCTAGCCCAATGGTTTTCAGCAGGGGTGGCCTAGGGGACATATGGCAAAGTCTAAGGACATATTTTGGTTGTCATAACTGGGGGTATGAGGTGTTATAGGCATCTAGTGGGTAGAGGCTAGAGATGCCACTAGATATCCAACAAAACACAGGAAAACTGCCCACAACAAAAATTATCTGCCTAAAACGTCAATAGAGCCAAGGTAGAGAAACCCTGTTATAGATAGGTTATTTCAAAATATTTTGCCCGACTCTTCAAAATCTTGCAGTGGCTCCTTATTGCGGACAGGTAAATCACCATCTGTCTCATCTCTACTCCTAATAATTCTCACAGAACCCCTTCTTAACTCAGAGCTTTTAACTCTGCTGTTCTCTTGGCCTAGATGGATGGATCGTCTTTTAAATCTCCACTTCAATATCTCCCTGATTAATTCATGACCATATTCAATAATCACCTCCTCAGAGCATCTTTATACTAAGTATTTATGGACCCTCTCCCTCAGGGCTGTCTAATGTCACCTCTCAAAACTAGAAGATAATTTCTGTGAAGGCAAGGGCTAGTTTGCTTTATTTTTACTTCTGTATTAGAAAGTGACTAGAACTGATTGAATGGTTGATATGTATTTGTGAATGAAGAAATACTATTATTTAGCTTAAAAGGTAATTTAGAAGACATAAAAAGTAGAATTCCCTGATCTAAGAGCACATTTTCTTTTCATAAGAATAAGGTGATCATTTATTAAATGATACTGGAACTTTATAAAAGATATAATTTCTAAATAAATGATATATGTGAAAATTTAAATATTTAGGGATTCAGAGAAACCAGAGTTAAGTCTGGTTAAATATAAAGGTGACACTGTTAAAGTATTTTAGAAGTGGCTATTTCAGGATTATTTAGCCAAATAACTTCATTTCGAAATGAATTACTTTAGGCCAAACTATTTTGACAAATTTCTGATGTTGATTTAACTAAATTCTATGACTAGCTTCTATACTCATTTGTTCCCATCAGAGAGCTATGGAACTTTGAAAAAGGGTAAACATTTTATGAGGAAAGAAAAATATGTTGCTAAAGGAATTGAAAGCATCTTACTGCAAAATATGCCATTTGGGGATATCGATTATTTTCAGTTAAAGGCATCTGAGAAACAACAGATGGAAGAAAGGCACTCTGACCTTCCATTTTAGTTTCAAAAGCAGGAGATAAAACTCCCCTCTGAAAAGTGCCTTCTCTGTGCCAAGGAGGAAGAAAGACATTCTTATCACCAGACACAAGAAATAGAGGCTGAAAAATCTGTATTAATAAACCTTGTTAAACTAATACTTATCTTCTTGTGCCTTCATCACAATTTACTGCCTCTAGTCCAAACCCCTCTGTCTTGTCAATCCTTCTCAAATTTATTGTTTCTTTGACTAAAAGGTATAAAAGCTTTCTTCTCTGGTCACTGCCTCAAGCCTTCATTCTCTTGTGAGGACTCCCAGGTATATGCAAAAATTTTAATAAAACTTGTATGCATTTCTCCTGTTAATCTTTTTTTTGTTGTTGTTGTTAGTTTAATTCTTGTGTCCAGCCAGAGACCCTAAAATGGTGGAGATTTTTTTTTCTTGCTTGCATTGCTAATATTTCTAACTCATCCCAACATCAAAATGACTCTTCTTTTATACTAATTGATCTTATATTTAGCTGGACATCTTTCCCAGCTTTGCTTGTGTGGCAGAGTGACTCACTGATGGGCAATGTCCTACAAACAGAAATAGATTTTGTGACTCTTGGAAATATCCTTAAAAAGACCATTAGTGCTGTTCTTCCATTTATTTTTATCTGGTTAGCTAAAATGTGGATATAATGCCCCACTGTACTGACCACCTAGGACTATGAGCTCCCCTTGGGAACAGAGACAAATAGCACAGAAAAACAAAATGTAGGATGCTAGGATCCATGACACAATGGAGTACCATGCTAGCTTTGGGCTGGCCATGTCTAGACTTCAATATGAGCAATAATTATCAGGCGCCTGGGTGGCTCAGTCAATTAAGTATCTGTCTTCTGCTCAGGTCATGATCTTGGGGTTGTGGGATGGAGCCCTACATTGGGCTCCTTGCTCAGCCGGGAGCCTGCTTCTCTCTCTCCTTCTGACTGCCTCTACCCCTGACTGTACTCTCTCACTATCTCTCTCTTTGTCAAATGAATAAATAAAATCTTTTTTTTTTTTTTTTAGGAAATGATTATGCTTCTTATTCAAACAACTGACATTTTGGATTTCCTATGAATTGTAGCTACCACTTACCACTTAGGCAAGAGAAAGAGTGAATGTGAAAAAATTAAAAAATAGGTATTTTGAAGTATATTGCCTTTTATTAGTAACAGAATGAACAGTAATTAAGGAGGATAAGACAAGAGAGCTATACCAAACTAAAAGTCATATCATTTGAATCAAGCACTGATTTATTTTACAGTATTTACCATACTATATTGTAGTATATATCATACTATATTATATATATATATATATATAATACTCTACATATTGTACAGATATTTATCTGTAGTCTACAGATTAATATAGTGTTTGCAGGGTTCTGTGACAGGCTCTGTGGCAGATGCAAACTATGAAGCACTCACGGATATTTCAGCTTTAGGGAAACACGATACGGTCTCCCTAAAGTTGGCAAGAGTTGAGCACAAAGTAAATGCCATTGAAATGTTGCTTCCATAATCACAAGCTATTTCATGGAGAGTGTGGTTTTCAGAGGGGATTTGAAGGGTAATGGGAGTTGTATATAATGAACCGATCAATGGGGACAGTGAGGGTTTAACATGGACTGAGAAGACAAGATAAATAAGGGAGAGCTTATAATTTGCATTGACTTGAGTAAGAAGTCTGAAGAAATGAATAAAAGAGGAGTCTGTGATAAATTAGATAGGAACAGGTCACAGAAGACCTTAAATATCACTCACTGAAGAGCCACAAATGTTTTTCAGCAGAAAAGTGATTTAAAAAATACTGTCCTTTGGAAAATTAATCTGACAACATTTTGGAAATAAATTAGTTTTGAAAGAATCTGGAAGTGAGATATGAAGGTAGAATGATATATGTTGCTGAGGTAAAGTCAACAGAACTTAGCAAGATATATAAATATAAGAGATACCTTAATGCATAATTTATATATAGAAGGTATACAGTTTCACTGACTCTTCTGCTTTTAATAAAGGTTCGACCCAAACTCAGCTTTTCTATTTTCCTGTGGAAACCTTTAACAGTTGGAAAACCAACTTCCTTGCTCATGATTTAATCCATTACTTTACAATTTAAAAATCCTCACTGTGCATGTTTTCTTCTAATTGCTCAAAACTAAGGATTTTCTATAAGCTAGGGAATAAGCGACAGTGAATAACGCCCTCCACCACTGTTTTCTCCATATGTTAACATTATAAACTGTGAGAGAAACTGTCTCTCAACTTGGCAGGATTTTCTAGATTAACATGTGTTTACCAACTTTAAGTTGGTCATTGCTTTTCCAAGAAGCCAATCAGAGAAAATCACTGAGAAGACTCATCTTTTGATTATAGTCCCGAATTTTTACATCCCTTACACTTTGTGCTTGGGGAACTGCTGATGTTTCTCCAGTCTTCTGCTTCATGTTATCAAAACTTGACTCTTGACCTTCTTTTCTCATAAGATTTTGTCTCTTAAGATCTACTCCCCATGACATTTTCCTCCTCTTCACTCTGTGCCTTGCTTTCTCCCTCTACTTCCTGACATTTGCCATGACAAGTCTCTTACGAAAATTCATTGGGAGCTCCTAAGAGTGTCTTCAATCGTGAAATATATTCTCTTTTCTTTAATCTTACTGTATACAATCAGCTGTGAGGTTTTTTCTTTTTCTTTTTTACAGTAATTTAGGACAACTGTTGACATTTATTTAGCTTGGCTTTCTAACCTACCATATTACTAATAATGATTTCCCAGTGTAGTTACTGTTTTTTTTTTTTTAATGTTTTTAAAGATTTATTCATTTAGTTTAGAGAAAGAGAGTAAGAGAGAGAGAGAGCTGGGGGAGGGATGAAGGGAGAGGAAGAGGGGGAGAATCTCCAGCAGACCCCTAGATGAGCTCAGAACTTGATATGGGCCCCATCCCACAATCCTGAGATCACCGCCTCAGTGGAAACCTAGAGATGGATACTCAACCAATGAGCCACCCAGGTGCCACAATATAGTCACTAACTCATTTAGTCAACAAACATAGGTTAGTCATCTTCAAAGCACTTGTGGACACTTCCAAATGCTAAGGAGACATAAATATGATTAATATATAATGAAATGCCTCAAGAATAATACTAAACAAGTTTAAAGTTAAAAAAAAATTGAGTACAAAATGATATCTGTGAACAATTAATTCTTCTAGTATTTTGGAATCTTATGTGGTCCAAGAAATGTGCTAAAATAGGGCAAACAAATATGAATTAGACTTCACCCATTATCTACAGGAGTTTACATATTATAGAAAACTTAGTATATATGAATTCCATTCTTTCAGCTCAATGGTTTTATCCTATTTTTAAACTAACATCACCAATAGAATACTTACATGATTTTTAAATGCAATTAGTTTATATTAAGGTAAAATAACAAAATGAGTTTTTAAATAACTTTAACTACATTTTGAGTTTGATTTTTCTTTTCAGTGTATTTCTTATAATACTACAGAGAACATTGGCAACTGACCAGAACAAAGAACAAGTCTCTCCTAAGGGTTTTTCATCATATGTAAAAAGTTCTGTCAAAAAGTGTAACTTGTTAAAAGGAATACATATTGATATTGAGTGATAGCTTACTATATGCTATTTGTGTCAATGGCACTTAGAAAAGAAAAACTGATAGTTTCTACACTTAAAGTCATTAAATACCAGTATTAGCAACAGACAAGCAATCAAGTAATTACGCTGGATGAAAGTCTGATTGCCCTGCATTATGGAACTGCATTTAAAATTACTTAATCTAGTTTTTCATGAAAGTCTCCGGCATACTGAAAAAAGAAACAATTGCGTTCAGAGAAAGAATGGAAAGTTTTCGGTGATGAAATAAATTTGGAATATTGGAAGGATTTCTATAACATCTTTAGGGCTATTAAATTTCTTTTCAAAGATTTTATTTATTTATTTATTTGTCTGAGAGAGAGAGTGAGAGAGCATAAGCAGGGAGAGGGGAGAGGGAGAAGCAGCTTCCCCACTAAGCAGGGACTTGGAAGCAGGACTCTATCCCAGGATTCAAGGATCAGGACCTGAGCCAAAGGCAGATGCTTAACTGACTGAGCCATCCAGGTGCCCCCCACCAAAAAAAAAAAAAAAAAATTAATATATTAACACAATTCCAAGAGGGAGATGTCTACACAGAATTTCCCAAACTTACTTTACCACAGAGTTATTTCCTGGGACTTTCATTCCTCAGAACATTAGCTGTGGCAAGTTACAGTGTCCTGTAATCAGGTGTTCAGTGGGGAGAAGGAGCACAGGATGGGATGAGGGGACACAAGCAGGATTTCTAATACTTCCTTGGATTATTAGGGAATTATTCCCAGAGAAGGTAACTGCACTTTAAAGGTAGTCGTAAGTAAAATTCTACATTCTCTCTTTTCGTAATTAATTCTTCAAAAGTGAATCGATTTTCTAAAAAGTAGGTAAGAACTTACTTGAACATAATGTAGCTTAAATTATTTAAATACAAAAAGGAAACAAAGGAAACACTTTTTTCCCCTAGCCATTGAGATTTTATGTATAGCGAGGTCAGTCCATTACCTTTCCATTTGTGTGGTGATAGATGACATGGAGACAACCAGCACAATAACGATCCTATATTTGTGGGAAAATTTGTGCACAGGAGGAACACATACTGTTGACACCAAGGTCTTTTCTGCTGGCCCTAGTAGAGATGGCTCTTCTGACAGGGAGATACCAAGTGACCAGAGTGCTGCGTCCTAAGGTAAGTTAGGCTTGGCCTCCACACTTTCTAAGATGGACATAATATAGCAGGGATTAGGCAGGAAAGTGGCAGAAAGTCCCATAAACCAGACTGTCACGTTCACCTTTGTTTCACTGACACCACTCCTTCAGGTCCTACTATTCATATGGGAAAGGGTGGAAGGGTCCTTCCAGGGTGGTATAAGATCGTTTTAAGGGTGGATTCCTCTTAGGGTTCAGGGGCTGGGGGGCTTGTCCCGCCTGTCTTCCAACTCTCCTTCATCAGGACTACCTATACAGACTGCTGGCAGCAGAGTCTACTGCTGAGCCCCTCACATACAGCTTCTCAGGAGGCGCCCAACCAATGCCTTAAGGACAATTCAGTCACAATGGGCTCCTTCCATCCTAAAATGGCAATAATTCATCTTGATTAGGATTGTTCCTATACCAAGAGTTGATTGGCTTTTCCTACCCACAGGTCCTCAGCCAGCACCAGTCCCAGTGGCCAAGAGAGTGTTTGCCATAGCAGCAGGGTATATAGTATAACATCACTGTGGACCAAAGAAACCACACTTTACAGCAAAGGAAGTGCAGTGGTGATTTCACCACTGTGGAATCCACTGGCCCTAACACATAGGGGACACCATGCATCAGTTGCCATGTGACAGAGTAAGCAGAAAGGCCTCTTGAAGGCCTACTGAGGTGCTGGGTTGGGGAGGATTCCCTCCATGTACACAGTTTCATCCTTCAGAGCCCAGTATGCATCGTAGTTCACCGACCATAATTTTGTACTAGGCCACCGAAACAGAATACATGGGTGTGGAAAATAAATATTTATCATCACTCTCAGTAACCCACTTGGGGGATCTGTGCATCCTGTCCTTGCCACTTCAGACTGTAGGAATCTAGAAGTCCTTGGTCTTAGAAATAGAGAACTCTCTCTGGGATTAAGGGCCTTAGTAAACATTAAGCTACAGCTACCATGTCACTTTAAGCTCCTTGTACCAAGTAGTAGATAAATAAAGGAGTTGTGAATCTGGCAAGATTAATTGTCCCTGATGATCAAAAGGATATACAGCTACTGTTACATAATAGAGAGGAGAAGAGTGCTTTGGTATGCTGGTAATTCACTACCCTGTGTTCCACCCCATTTTGATTATGAATGGTCAAGGAAGCAGCCATTATTTGAGAAAACCTTGTTAATTAGGAGATTGAGGAATAACGGACTAGGTCAGTCCACTAGAGCAATCACCTTAACTGGCCCAGGTGTTAGTGGAAGGTGAGAGCAGTCTAGGGTGAATAGGAGAAGGAGTTGGTAAGGACCAGTGGCAGCTTCCAGACCATCTGTAGGTCTGAGGTCTTTGATTGACTCCCTAATTCTTTCTTGTAAATTATTTCAGGAACAAAGACCAAGCAGAAATAAGTTGTCATTCAGAAGGGGTAGATTTGAGAATTGGATTTAAACAGTGGAAGGGGAACATATGATTGATGTTGTGGTGCACCACTGAGATCCTTCTTTTCAGGTCTAAGCACTCATTCTCCACCCCCACCCCCTACCCTCTACTATCCCCATTGCCCTCCCCCTTGTCGCTGGGATATGGCTTTTAGCAACCCACAGTCAAGTCATCAAGTGTTTATCTGGAATGGTCTCAGGCAAAAAGAACATGCAATCCTGATGCGGTAAATTGGAGGTAGTTCCCATCTAATGACTATCAGATCTGGTGCTTCCTTAGATCCGGACGTCTGTATCACAAATAGATTGGAGATTCTCCAGTAAAATTCCTGCATACAGATATCATCTCCCAGTGGGGAGTCCTGTGGTATCTCTTCGAAGGCAAGAGCTGTGGTCATAAACCTAAGGATTTTGTAATTTCTAAGATATAAAATGAACTGATTGATTGATTTTAGTTTGCTATGTGTGTGTATATATATATATATATATATATATATATATGTTTAAACAGATTTTTGAGGTATAATTGATATCAAGAAAGTGCACATGTTTACCATTTACAATTTGGTAAACATTAAATAGGAATGACCTATAGAACCATCAAACGTTAGTGATGGTTAGCGTATCCATCTGCCCAATTTGCCTGTAATTCCTCTGTAATTCCTTACTGCTTCCCTCACTGCCCTGTGGATACCTGCAGGCAACCACTGACTGATCTGTGTTTCAGTAGGTCGGCTTGAATTTTCTATAATTTATATAAATGGAATCAGTGTGTGAACCATCCGTTGCCTGGCTGCCTTCATTCCACATAATTATTTTGATATTCACCCATGCTGTATGCATCAATTATTTAAAGTTTATTTGAAATTGTTCTTATTTCTTCTTCTTATTTTTTTTGAAGAAGTGAGAGAGGGGCAGAGAAAGAGAGAGAGAGAATCTCAAGCAACTCCACACCCAACATGGAGCCCAATGCAGGATGTAATCTCTGAACCCTGAGATCATGACCTGAGCTGAAATCAAGAACTGGATGCTTTACCGACTGAGCCACCCAGGTGCCCCTTATTTCTTCTTTAAATGTTTGATAAAATATACCACTAAAGCCATCTGGACTTGGAGTTTTCTTTGTATGACTGCTTCTAACCACAAATTCAATTTCTGTATTACTATGGGTCTATGCAGGTTATGTCTTTCCACTAGACAGGCTTATATAGTATATTTTCCAAGAAATTTGCCCATTTCGTATACATCAGGTCCAGATTCTTGACCCCCAAAACTGAAATGATAAATGTTTGTCTTTTTAATCTACTAAGTTTTGGGGTAATTTGTTGAACAGCCATCTATTACTAATACAGTATATCTGAAAACTGTTGCTTTCCATTCTTTTCATTCATCCTGAAAGAAGTTGATGGGATCATTTGAGTAAATTTTAAATATTTGAGAGGGACATATTTTGATACATGTCCGATGTACTTAAAAAATAATTGCTCGAGCATAGCAGGACAATATTTAACAATAGATGCATTACTAATTATTTAACCCAACAGTTCACTTCTGGCTTCATCTTTAGTAACCAATTCTTCATGGCTTTGCTCAGGTGCTCGGTCTATACATGCCTTAAATGAACACTTTGGGAACAACTCATATTTCACTGATTTTAAAACACTATTAACTGTAAGGTAATTTAATATTATAGATATGTACAATATGAAAAAATTATCTTGGCAATGATTAAGTATGGGCAGTATCTTTACAGATAGTCATGTGGGAGTCCAATGTAAATGCTTTA
Organism: Mellivora capensis; assembly: GCA_004024625.1. Taxonomy (NCBI): domain Eukaryota; kingdom Metazoa; phylum Chordata; class Mammalia; order Carnivora; family Mustelidae; genus Mellivora; species Mellivora capensis. The sequence goes on along the minus strand of PISX010020170.1, from coordinate 17,325 downwards.
GGAATTTAGGAAAATATTTAGGTAAAGACCTTTTGAAATTTCAGGAGTCTAATGTTTTAATGTCAAATGAAAGCTGTTTTTAAAAAATAACTGTTATTATTTGGGATGCCTGGGTGGCTCAGTCAGCTAAGCATCTGCCTTCAGCTCAGGTCATGATCTCAGCATCCTGGGATCGAGTCCTACATTGGGCTCCTTGACCAGCCAGGAGTCTGCTTCCCCCTCTGCTTGCAGCTCCCCCTGCTTATCCTCACTCTCTCTCTGACAAATAAATGAATAAAATCTTAAAAAAAAACTGAAAAAAATTTTAAAAATAACATTTTGTAAATGGGTCAACTCAATCTTACTTTCAATGTCAGAACACAAATGAATATTATTTTATTGAAATAGTGGATCACCTTTTGAAGATAAATTTATAATCGAATGCATTTAGATTATATTTCATCTTTTGAGTGTGTGCTATTATCAGTAATGGTGCTATAAATATTTTCACTATATATTTGTAAGGCTATATATTTTTGTTTTTCTTGAGTAATACTTAACAATTGGATTACTGGCTATATATTTTTGTGTGGCTATATATTTTTATTTTTCTTGAGTAATACTTAACAACTGGATTACTGGATCATGCTATAATTTATATTTAAATTTATAAGAGATGATCAAACCTGATTTTAATTTAACTTGGGTAAGTAGCTCGTAAAATATCCATATGTTGAAAGCTTCAAAATATTTATATTAGATATTTACCCAAAGAAAACAAAATACTAATCCAAAGGGATACACGTACACTGATGTTTGTAACAGCATTATCTATGATAACCAAATTATGGAAACAGCCCAAGGGTGAAGAGAATGTGGTCTATCTAGACAATGGAATATTACTCAGCCATAAAAAAAAGAATTAAATCGTGCCATTTTCAAGGACATGGATGGTACTAGAGAATATAATGCTGAGTGAAATTAGTCAGTCAGAGAAAGAAAAATACCATAGGATTTCACTCATATGTGGAACTTAAGAAACAAGACAAATGAACAAAGGAAGAAAAAAGAGAGAGAGGCAAACCAAGAAACAGACTCTCAACTACAGAGAACAAACTGACAGTCCCCAGAGGAGAGGTGTGTGGGGATGGGTGAAACAGGCAATAGGAATGAAAAATGGCACTTGGGATGAGAATCGGAGAGATGTGTGAAAGTGTTGATTCTACACCTGGAACTAACATTACACTGTATGTTAACTAGCTGGAATATAAATAAAAACTTGAAAAAGACCCAAAATGCTTACAGAGGAAATTAGAGTTACTTACCATGCTCATAGATCAAAAGGCTGAATATTGTTTGGATGTTCAGTTTCGCAAAATTGAAGTAATGAAAAATTGACTCAACCTAAGGCAATTGTAATCCCATCAGCTTTTCCTCCATGGAGCAGAATTATGTGATTAGAAAGCAATTTGCCTTTGCAACCTCTAGCTGTATTGGTCAGGGAAGAATTGGAAATGTGATGGTGTTTCAGATGGCCTGCTTTTTCACTATCCCCGTTGAAGGTAACTTAAACACACTGAAAAGAATCAAAAACAAATGGGCAAGAATATTCCTGTTCTTGCTATAATCTCTACTGACCCACGGCTCTCAGTCTGCCTGTAGGGAGATGGGCTTCAGAAAAGTGATGACTGTGGGGAGCTGTAGGAAGTCCACAGCAGTGGCTTGCTCCCTTGAACCTATCAGAAGAAACAAAAATGAGGGACGCCTGGGTGGCTCAGTTGGTTAAGCGGCTGCCTTCAGCTCAGGTCATGATATCAGCATCCTGGGATCGAGTCCCACATCGGGCTCCTTGCTAGGCAGGGAGGCTGCTTCTCCCTCTGCCTCTGCCTGCCACTCTGTCTGCCTCTGCTCGCTCTCTCTCTCTCTCTCTCTCTCTGACAAATAAATAAATCTAAAAAAAAAAAAGAAGAAACAAAAATGAGGCTCCTTTCAAAAATGTTTGGAAATGGTATTTTTGAGGTGTTAGCAGAAATGGAATAGATTAAAATTTGTGGAATTTCCTGGTTCCCTGAAGCCAGTTCTTGTATAAAGATGTAAGAAGTTTGTGCAGTAAAGCATTTGGTGCCCAGAAAAAGTGAGAATGCGTGCAAGTGCTTCCAAAAACACTGAGATGCCTTCAGAGACCATTAAAAATTTTGGATCTGACCAGATTCATTAATTGAAATAGATTCCTTTTTGTTTTTCTTTCTTTACTCCCCAGTGATATTGAGACTTAACAAGGAAATCAGATCATCACTAGGAAATTAAACAAACAAACAAATAAAAAAAAACAAAAGATAAAATCCACAGGAAATATGGGATCCATAAGTCCTTTAATTGAAAATACTATGAAAATATTTTGACCTATAAAAGAAAATTATGTCTTCTCACTATACTGCATGTTTTTACTTCACAGGTGATCCAAGAGTGCTTTTCTTATCAATTGCTCGAAGCTCTCACATCAGTCAAGGGAATAGGTAACACATATGAAATAAACCGTTTTTATAAAGCTTGTGTAGCAGGGAACAGGTATGAAATTGACCTCAGCCCTATGTAACTTTCAGGAAGTTAATTTATAAAGAAATAGCAGATGGGGATGCCTCGGTGGCTCAGTTGGTTAAGCAGCTGCCTTCGGCTTGGGTCATGATCCCAGCGTCCTGGGATCGAGTCCCACATCGGGCTCCTTGCTTGGCAGGGAGCCTGCTTCTCCCTCTGCCTCTGCTTCCACTCTGCCTGCCTGTGCGCTCTCTCTTTCTCTCTGACAAATTAAAAAAAAAAAAAAAAAGAAATAGCAGATGTTACCTTCTTTATTTTCCAAACTAGGATTTTTTTTTTAACTGAATAGTTTTATTTTGGTTGGGATAAAACATCACAGGACCTTTTTTATTTTTTTTGAGCCATGTTGTAAGCATTTTAAATTAGCATACTGTCTTGAACAAAGGTTATATTTGCAATCTGCATGGGAAAGCAGAGTTTTCCTAATACCAAAGACACTGATATACAATAGCATATTTACACTGTCAAAGAGACTACACCAATTATGTTGATTATAAAGGTCACTTGGATGGTTCTCTAGTCAGTTCAGGAAGCATAAGATTTCCCAACACTATTCTTTTTAATATTGTTAGTGAAGTATTGTCAATTTTATTTTAAATAGAACAGTATATTGAGAATGCCTTCTGACACAGAATGTGAATTTTTGAAATGCACATTGAGGTATTTGATGGGAATTTCACCAAAGATTCATGGATGTTAGTTGTTAATGTCAGTTGAACATAAGTTAACTATCATTCCTTTACACTAGAGTTATTTGCATTTAATTTTTTCCTCTCATACTGAGTTCTGTCATCCACTTTATCTAATCAATTGTTTAAGTGAACTAAAGAAATATTTTTGATATAGTTGAATAAAGAAATTAAACTAATTTTAATAGAACCTTATCTCTCTATTACTTCAGGCTTAGAGTAGAACATAGCACTGAATACATCAACATGCATAAAAGGCATTAGAAAGGGGTTTAGCAGTTAGCATGAAACTTTAAATTGTATTCTTTCCCCCTTACACGTGCTTAACTTTTACAGCACATTACCTCATTGTATGGAAACTGATGAAATTAAGTGAGTGCTATGTATTTCCATTAAGTGAGATAATGTGCCTTAAAATAATACCGTCAAATAGTTTTTCATAGTATAATTTTTTTTTTACTGCCTTTTGTTTGCAATCCCCTTTTAAGACTTTAAATGGGATTTGGGTCCCTACCAATTTTATCCCTTTCAATTGGAAAACTGTAGTTTTTCCCCACCCTGTGTTTCTAATGGAGCTTGAAATTAACATTGTGCTTTTGTTGTAATTTACTTTTTATTATTGTAGTGCTGAAAATTGGAAAATGTTCATAGGGTTTTTAGAAAACATTGCTTAGTGTTAAAGTATTCAACCAAACACGGGGATTTTTTTCAAAATACTGAACATTGTGAACAGATTGTGACTTTCATTTATCAAATTATTTTAATTAATTTCTTCATAAATGAAATGTAAGTGACAGCCAGAAAGCCATGAATATGTTGGTCACTTAACTAATCTTTGGGTGAATTCCTCTTCATTGAGATGAACAAGGGCTCCCTTAAATTAAAAGGGACATGGTTCCAATCTTATTTCTGTCTTCAGTTATTCTGCTTCTGTCTTCAGAATTTAGTCTTCTGCACTGGCTATGTTGAGCCTATTGTCTATAGGATTTTGATTAGTGTGTCCTTGAGTCTATGCAGAAGAGTGGAGACAAATGTGAGTGAGTGTCTTTGCGATACTGAATCTGTTCCTTCTTCCTTTTCTTTCACCTGTATTGAACCCCTAGTTCCTCCATCTGTTCTACTGGCTGGTTAAAATAAAACTCACTCTGTGGTATGGAGATTCTGGTTTATTCTCGATAGTGTCTTACTATGTTTTAACATTTAAAACTATCAACAGACAGAAAGTAAAAGCTTATAATGTCAATGGGGTATTTATTTTGACTTCTCTTGGGAAATGCATTGGGGGCCTCCTATTTTAGCTAAAAGTTGTTAGGTATAGATCCTTAATCAATCTAAAGAACTGTCCATAGTCCTGGGTGCTCATTAAAACCACCTGAAACTTCATAAATACTCAGGTGTAAATTCCCCTGACTGAAAATTTTTATTTTGACAAATTAATGCTTTTGACATTTTCTATAAATGACATTACACAAAAAAATCATTAAAATAATCATAATCACTATGATTAGAGAGTAATTGATTTAAAAATCTTCTTTAAGAAACTGAATCATGTATTTGAAGATTATACATTAATCAGGATGATTCTTTCCAAAACAAATACAAGTTAAAAAGTGTATATCTACAAAAGGTATATCTTTAGGTTTTAAATCTATGTACAGAAAGAGTGTACATGCATTTGGAGAATTAATGGAATATGAAGTCTCTTTCATTTTAAGGATACAAATGGAATTTATTAGCCTTTTACTTATGACTTAAACTTCATGTTTAACTGGCATGATGCTTTTCCTACAAGCTGAATTCCAGAAACTGAGTTTAAATCTTCTGCATTTTTACATGTCTTTTAGACAATATAATAAAACACTTCTTTGCAGTAGAGCACATTTAAAAATACAGTTCTCAGTTATCTAGAGAAATCTCTTTTAGGCCAACAGCACATACTATGTGACAATGTAGTACAGTATGAATTCTTTGGGGCCCATAAGTATTTTAACAAAAAAGTTTTACCATAATGTTTATATTTTAATAATTGATCTAATTTATCAAACAGATAAAATAACTGGTAAAATATTACATTTACAAATAAGATGCAGTACTAAATTTGTGTGCACTAATAGCATAACCTCAAAATATGTAAACCAAACATTGACAAGATTATAAGGAAAATTGACAAATCCTGTGTGCCCTAGCATTTTGGCCACTTATGAAATATTTCTTTCCATTTCTTCTGAAGTAACAGAATTGTAGCTGGACACAGGGCCTCTCCCTTTTTTTAGGATATTGAAGCCATGTGATGCAGTTCTTGATAATTGAATGTGGGGAAAATTGATTTTTACTGCCTCCAGGCAAATAATAAAAGTTCCATCAAGCTCTTTCAAATTTCCTTGAGCCACAACAAAATAGGCATGCCATAGTTTCTCTAAATCTTTTTGGTTGCCATAAATTCATTTTCTAATCCATTCCTCAGGAAGGCTCATGGGTACAATAAGTCTTGAAGTTTTGCATATTTATAACTGATTTTACTGTGCCCTTTATAATTGAAGGACAACCTAACTGAATCTAAAATCCTTCATTTACATTTGTCTTTTCTTGAGCAGTTCCTTGAGTAGTTTGTAAATATTACTCTTTTGCTTTCTGACATAATATGTTCTTCCAGAAGTCTGATAACAATCAGATTTTCTTGCTCTTAGGCAGAGCTTGGGAAGGTAGTGTCCTGCAGAACATTATGGGTTAGATGCTGATTTACACAGTGTACCTTCCAATGCGTAGGCTCAGTCTTCATTTTCAGGAAAGTTTTAGGTAATGATTCTTTTAAATATTTCTTCTGTTTTGTTTCTTTGGTTTTCTGCATAGAGAACTCCAATTATATCAATATCAGATTTAGGGCCATTTCTCTGGATCTGCATGCAACCCATGCAATTGCATAGAGACTCAGAAGGACCTTATAGTTGGGAGTTTCATGTTCAGAGGTGGCTGTCTTGAATGTCTCAATAATTTTATCCTTAATTTTGTCTTTTATAAGTGAAGACCAAGGGAACAATGCAGTAGGTGCCTGAGGAATGAGTGAGGAATGAGGCCTTATCTCACCAATAATATTTGGCACAGCCTTCCGGCCTTCCTGCCTCCTCTGGATAGCTTCTTGGCCCCAGCTCCTGCACCCTGGCACTGCCCAGCACAGCACAGTCTCCCCCTCCCACACTCACGCAGCTGTGGCTGCCTCCTCCCACTAAGGGGGAGCAAGAAAAGTCAGGGGCAGGAACATACACAGTTCTGTGTCTCAGAGCGTGGTGGAACAGTGGCCATTCTAACCCAGGCTGGAAACTGCACAGCATGTTGCTCCAGTGGCTAGCTGCCTGGGAGCCTCTTGTCTCCATCCCTTCCACTTAACTGGTGAGATTGGCAGGAAGGCTGAATTCCATTGGGTTCGCCTCTCTGCTATAAGTTAAAACAGCTGGTCCGGGAAGAGGTGATGTCTGTTTGGATTTTGTTGACCCACCATAGGCAGTTGCTGGTCCAGCAGCTGGGAAAACGGGGAACAGCAATGCTGGACTATGTGAGGCAACGTGTAAGATGGGATACAGGAACTCTGAGACTCTAAACTCATTTGGGGGAACACCCCTCTGCCCAAGGAAGTGTGACATTAGACAGCAAATAAAAAGCCTGAGAGGTTGAGAGAGAGAATATAGAAGAAATTTTGAAAGCTACCTAAATATTCAATACCTTTAAAAGCAATTTTCCCCTACTTTTTGGACAAGAGCCCCAGTATTTCCATTTTGTACTGGGCCACACAATGACCCTCTTTTCCCATCTTCTACATCATTCCTTTCTTCCTAAAGCCTTTCACTTCTATTTCTTATTTGTGTGTATTTTCTTCACTTCCCTTGTTTCTATTCTTTATTTCACTTACTTCACCTTTTGAGGTATCAAATTGGTTATTGTGTTTTTTTTAATTTAGTTTCCACTCTTAAAATGTTTTAGTTTTTCAAATGTTCTTCAAGTCTTCCCTTTGAATGGGGCATGACTTCCAATCGCCAATGTCAACTGCTGTAAGTGAGCTACACAGGAAGTAAGAGTGGTTCACTTCCAAACCACTTCATAATTTTGATAGTTTTTGCTTCTCTCTCTCTGGCATATTTTGCCTGTTTGCATGGACTTCTGTACATAGAAACTAAGAATCTGTTTAAGAGCCTTAAAATACTGTCCCAATGATCTATTTAGTGTTGTTTGAAGTCTATATTGTAATGATGAGAAAAATGGAAATTGCTTAAACTCCCCTAATGAGTCATGTAATTGGAAATACTCTCAATTTAAAAAGGTAAATATTGTTTTTGTTGCACATTTGCTATAAAATAAGCAAAGATGAGACATTATTCTTTTGGAAATAGTGAGTAGAAATTTCCCAATTGCTTTGAATTTATTATCATTTGTTTCAAAAGAGATTTCAAGAGAATAGCAATTTATTTAATCTTAAATTAACCGCAGGAAATATAGGCGGAGAGGATTTTATGCGGCGCATGGATATAGCAGTATGTAAATGCAAGATAAATGAGATCAACAGCAGACTGTTTTCAGTCTAAAAGGTCCTTAATGACATTCTCTGCATATGCATAAAATTCCCTTAAAGATGTATTTGGACATTATGTTTCTAGTCATTGCAAAAGCTTGTCAAAAAGATTGTTTGGCAATATTTCATAGGATCACTGGAAACAAAGTAAATAAGAAGTTGCCTGAAGGGTGAGGCTCTTTATGGATGAACATTACATATGTTAGACTCCCGAATAGAAATAATCATTACAATTCAGCATTTCAGAGTAAGGAGGGCTATTATAGCTGTAAGGCCGAATTTAGATGAGGAAAACAAAGCAATCTCTATCCTGCTATAATTTAGATTAAAATACCTGAGTATGTCTCTTGTGAGATGATTTACAGTAAATGCTAGGAATATTGTGTTGATATTGTTATTTTATTAATACCTACCAAAAATAAAAGATGGAATACTAAAGATGAAACTTAACATGTGTAATAACACAATGCAATATTTTCTTCTCATTTTTAAAAAGTTACTTCAGAATTATGTTGTTGACTACTTTGTAGATATTACAATGAGAAATCTTTACATTTTGAACATAGATTTTCTTCTTATTGTAATGTAAAAAAAAAACCCTACCCCCAAATAGGAGATTTTAACTCTTTTTAGAGAAATAAAAGGGAACATCACATTGAAATCAATGATTATTCAATCAGGAATTTCTGCATTGGTTATTGGTTAGTGGTTATTGTGTGGAGTATCTGACAATTATACTCCATCCTTTGTTCAAAAAACTAGCAATCTTGTTGAGCCTTATTATCACATTTATTTGAATCTACTATGTTCTCTGAATAATGTTAAATATCTTAGCGGAAAAATATTGTTTAATAGTATAGCTAGCCTAAACATTGCCAACTTTCTAACACATTCATTGTAAAGCATAGACAACCATACAGTATACCCTAATCTTTCAATAGGAAAGATATTTTAGGAATGGGATGATTACTAAATATCCAAGTGCAAAATACCTTGATTTGCAAATACAATAATTATTAGAAAACAATTCTGGACATGGGAAATAATGGACATGGAGTAACAGTTCTTTATAGAGCCAAAGGATTTTATAGACCCTGTTTTCTAAATCAGGGGTTAACTATGGCTCTGTGTTAAATCCAGCTTGTCATCTGGTTCTGCAAATAAAGTTTTATTAGAACACAGCCATGATTGTCTGCTTCTGTGTTGCGTGTGGCCGCTTTCACGCTATAGTGCAGAACTGAATTGTTGTAATGGAGGCAATATTATTGCTACATCGAAAATATTTACTGTCTGACCTCTTATTGAAAAAGTGTGCCTATCACCTTTCTAAATCATTATTGTTTAGTAAGTAGGGCATCAACAACAACACAGACAACCAAGGTTAAATCACCATGCAGCAGTATATTGATCAAAAATCTTGTAAAATCGTTTATATTATGTATTGGTTTGTAAAATTTGCATTCTGGCTGCAGACTGAACATTTGTCTCTATGTGACAAGGTATTCATCTTAAGTTTTTCAGTTTACTGTTTTTAGATGACCTTGGCTAATGAAGTCCTTTGGATATGTGTTGTGGAGGGTGGTCTTATAATATTTAAAATATATGTAGTATGTGTCATATTTATCCCCACTCTGCCTTTCTTTATGTCCTGAAGATTTGAGATTTTGTTTTAAGTGAACTTTGTGAAAAGCTTTCTATTTAGAACAATGATATGAATCAACTAAAAATAATGAATTATTTTTTATTTTAAATTTCTTGATGTTGCTATAAACAAGCACTCGAGAAAAGATATAAAAGTTGGAAAATATATACTAAATTTGACTTGCCATCACCAATGGGATTTCCTGTGAAGCTCTTCTCTCAATGGAGAACATACTCTCTCTAGCATCTCATGTAGGAAGAGGTGTTCAAAACAGTACTACAAGAAGATTCTCTGACAATGAGAAGACTTTCTCATTTAAAGAAGAAGTAAAAGACAAGTAAAAGTAGTAACTAACATGGGCTGGGGATAAAAGTCTCAAGACATATGAATATTATTAAATATAAATAAGAGAGACTAAGAAAGGAGGGGATGTTGGAAAGATATAAGCGAAGAGTTGAATTTGATAAGGGCCCCAGGATGGAGCCTAACCAATTTTCCAGGAGAAAAACAGTTTAGTGAACCCACACTGGGCAAGAAATAAATACAAGGAGACAAGGAAAAATATGGCAGTACTTCTGCTGGGGTTTGGAGAAGAGAGGACTTTGAGTATCCAACCCGTGGAATTGTAGAGAACATATTTTTTATGTTTTTTCAGAGTTCTCTAGGCAAATTTCATTACAATTGGGTTAATGGACAAACCTTTAAAGCCAAAGGGTGATTGAATGATCAGAGATCCCTGAAGAAATGTGCCTTCCTAGAGGTATGTGTTTATGTTTCAAGGGAAGAAGAGTCTCAGAGCCATGGAAACATTCCAGGGATTATAAATCCTGAGATACTGCTTCTATTTCCATCCTGGAAACATTTATTTTTATTCTATAGAGTAACATCCCAGGATTATGCTCTTTTCCCCCCCATTTCATTCCATCACTGCTGTAACTCTCCTTTAGAAGCTCTCAGAGTTTTGACTTCAAGGCTCGTCACCTATACAGTACAGAGGTACCAGATGAAATCTGGTTTCATCATATTGCCACAGAAGAGGGAAGGGTTTGGGTCAAGGAGAACCAGTGTATTAATGATGAGCCATACTTTTTTCTGCCCCTGCCCAAATTCTCCTACATTGAAGATGATGTAAATAGGTAGAGATATTAAACACATATCTTATTTTTCCCATAAATGAAGTCATGAAGTCATGGTTGAGAATGAGCAGGAGCTGGTAAAGTAGGGGAGCCCAAGGTCAAGTCTTTCAGCACTGATCCATCCCATGATGAGGGGGGAGAGCACCTATCTGAGACAGAGAGCTTTCCAGCACTTGAAAAGTTTTGGTTGAAGATAATAGTGCTCAGAGCTATACAGATTTTCAGATTTTCTCTACCAGCACTCAGACTAGAGCTATTAAATCTGAAAGCCTGCTTACTCTTAGTGTTTACTCTTATTTTTCAGAATTTCTTCAGCAGGAATTTGATAATTCTGCTTAGGATGTATCAGAAGGCTGATTTGAATTAACCAGTATGTATAATCTGATATTTGCCTTCTCTGAAATATGTCTTATTTTTCCTTATTGTCCACAAGAAATTTTGCCCTTCTAAACTGTTGGTTGGAATCCTTCAAGTTTTGGAAATATCTTCCATTTCATTTAATAATGGAGGCTTAAATAATTAAAGCAATGACCTCATTTAAAGGCTCTCTTTCGACTGTTCAACCCACTTGGCCTTCAATTACATTCTAACTAACTTTGTCCTTTGCAATTTGGAGGTAATTATACTTTCTTCAAGAGACAGAAGCTACATAGGACATTAGTGGCTTTGTTCCCATATTCACGCCAAATAGGTTTTTTTCACCTTTTTTCTTATTTAAAGTTTCTTTTTAAAATTTCCTGTTCACTTTTCACAAATTTCATACCACTACTATAATTTGAAAAATTATCTGTAAATCTCTGTGTTTTGCTTTTGATTTTATTTTTCATTATTTGATTTTATTCTTCCTTCTTCTTCCTGTATTTTGGTCAAGTCTTTTTAAAATCCTAGAGCTGCTTGAGTACCCTCCCTGAGCATTTCCTACCCGTACCGCCTTTTCCTTTATGACAGTGGTCACTTTGGCTTCTAGTTTCCGAATTTTACTTTTTATTCTACTTGCAGTTGTATTTTCTGACCCTTCATTCTGTTTTAAGCAATCTGATCGTAGAAACATTCATATTTGTTATCTGAAATTTTGATACTACTTTTCTAAATGTAAGCTGAATGTCTGGCGAGGTCTTGTGTTCTCCTTCCTGTCTTCTATAAATCCTTCTTCGGGGGAGCCCTGGTGGCTCAGTCATTAAGTGTCTGCCTTCAGCTCAGGTCATGATCCCAGAGTCCTAGGAGTGAGACCCGCGTGGGAATCCCTGTTCCCATCGGGCTCCCTACTCCTCCCTCTCTCACTCCTCCTGCTTGTGTTCCTTTCTCCCTGTGTCTCTCTCTGTCAAATAAATAAAGAAAATCTTTTTTAAAAAATCCTCTTCAAAGAATCATTGCCATAATATTTAATTTTTCTTCTTCTTCTTTTAAAAGATTTTATTTATTTATTTATCTATCTATCTATCTATCTGCAAGAGAGGGGGAGAGAGGGCATGAACAAGGGGAAAGGCAGAGGGAGATGCAGACTCTGCTGAGCCGGAAGCCTGATGTGGGACTTGATCCCAGGACTCTGGGATCATGACCTGAGCTGAGGACAGATGCTTAACCAACTGAGCCACCCAGGCACCTCGGTAAATTTTCTCCCATGGGATTTACGCAGTATGATTCCTGGAGACTGGTTTCCTGTGTTTGCACCTCATTGCGTCTTCTTAAGTGTGCACTCAAGTTAGGTGGCCACAAACCTGCCCAGTGCTGGTTAAAGAGCACACACCCTCTTCTCTCTGTGAGCTCGGCCATGCTGTCCCATGTCCTTATGATGTTTAAATGGCCCGATGATCCCAGTAAATTAAACAGATTTCCTTACTACAGGATTTTTGAGAGACTCTGATCCCTCAGTGTGCAAAAGGGAGAGAGACTGTACCACAGCATTCCCAAATACAGTGGAAGAGCTTTATTCTGAGGGAAGCCCATCAGGTAAAATGCTCACTAAATTACACTCTGACAAAGGGAGATGTAGGTGTTTCCCTGGACTAAGCCTTCTCCTAAAGCTAATCTTTGCAAAAATTTGCTGAAATCTAAAAAACAATCACTTAGAAAGCTTCTTTTGTTTGTTGGTCATCTTTTAGTAACTATATTTTTATTCTTTCTTCATTACTGTGTTTTTAACATTTCCTGAGAAAAGTTTGTATTAATTTTATAATCATAAAAAAGTAAATTTACTTTAAGAACCTAAACAAATGCTCTAAGGGAACCTACTTTTGTATTTCTATGTTGGATTTTTTTTTCCCACTTTGGAGAATTTCATTTTTTCTAGTAAACCTGAGAGTGGAGATGTGTGCCTGATATCCCTCCTTCTACCAGGAGTGCCTGGTGCTTATCAGACATATTTACTTCCACAATCCATGATCTTAATATACACAGTGTAACTTAAAAATAATTATTTAATAGATTTTAATTATTTCAAAAACCTCATTTATTCCAGAAAACAGAAAAAGAATCCAGACACTTCAGGGTAATATCTAATCAATTCATACTTATCCCTCCTCCCCTCCTTCCTTCTCCTTTCTTCTGTTCTTTTTTTAAAATTACTTACAGTTTAATTCAGTAGATTAGAATTTTATCTACACCATTCTCTCTTCTGAATTAATTCCAGGGTCCATGAGGTGGGGAAACCCAGTCAGCAATCTTGAACTGACAGTGGAAACATCTGTTGAGCATAAATCCACACTTTCTGAAATCTTCGCTGGGTCTGCAACACTTCTAGTCCCTACCACCAGGACTAGGTCACTCTCTTTTACAAACTTTCCCTTATTATACAAGTTAAGATACATCCCCAGTCTTTTGATTTCTAGGAATCCATAAGTCAGTGCTTTAGTAACAATATAATCTTAAAAGCTCACACTTTGTTGTTAAAACTAGATCTTAAATATTCTCACCACAAACAAGAAATGGTAATTATGTGAGGGGATGGATGTTTTAGCTAAAGGTAGGGAGGTAATCATATTGCAGTATATAAATGTGTCTAATCGACACATGGCGCACCTTAAACTCATGTAATGATATATGCCCATTATAACTCAATAAAAAATGAAGAAATGTAGTTTTTTTTCTTCACATTTTCCTTGGAACAAATTCCATTTCTTCCTTCCTATGACCCTGTCTTCTGGGCATTGGGTTCTACCTGGTTTTCATCATTGTTCCTGGGGATGGAGAATCACTGATTATTGCTTAGGAAGTCCCAGATTGCCATTCCCTGTGCACCAACACTTCCCCTTATGACAGAGCTATTACCCACTTCTTAGAGGTTTTCTCCTTTGCTTTGCTCGTCCTGTATTTAAAGCCATTAACTAATTGAGAGATTGGCTTGACCAACACTCAAGGTCGGATCCTGTATAACAGCTGAACTCTGACCCACAGTCTCTACAGCAGCTAGCCTGGGAAGCCAAACCAGGATTTGCAGAGCCCCGAACTGCTAGGACTTGATAAAACAAAAACAAAAAACTGCTGGCTTCCATAACTTTGCCCCCAATTCCAATTTAGGATTAGAGAAAAGGCAATATGCACCAGTAACTAATCACACAAGATGTCCTGTTTCCAGTTAGCCCATTTCCTGCTTCCCCATGCCAAAAACCTTTAATCAGAATATAAGTGTCATCTTCTCTCTCTCTCTTTCTTTCTTTTGTTTTTTTCCCCACTTTCAAACTTTCCCACTTTCCCGCTGCCTTTGGGACCTTGCCAAATGTAACTGATGGCGCTGCTTCCCTCACTGCAGCAAGCTCCTAATAGTTTTTGCTTGTTCTCATCCACGTGGCCTTTGTTTATCAGACGCATATCAGACTCAGGATTCCAGCCCATCGCAGATCGCTAGTGATGAGAAATAACACAGGCCAAGGGCGCAGTGGCTGCAAGCCAGCTCTGCTCCAGTTCCTAATTTTGTGGTTTGGTCCTTGCCCTAATTTCCTGTGGCCAAATTGAAAGCCAAATTGTGCTTTGAAACACAGTTTTGGAAAATGTATCTTGGTGTGAAAAGGCTTAGGTCTGGCTCTCCTTTTTGTCCTTCTCACTTAGGACTAGGATTATGTTTTGTCTCCTTAAAAGTCCAAGGACTGACAATCAGTTGGAGTTTCACCTCCAGTGACCATTTTTCATGTCCAAACTTCCCTGCAACTAACGTCCTGATTCCTTTGGACTTAAGAAAACACTTTTTTTGGTGGAGACTTCTAATACGAACTTCCCTCCTATTTGGGAGGTTTGGTGACACTGGACTTTCAGAACATCTGCTTTCCCTTTGCAGATCTATATAATTTGGCATGAGTTAATAACCGGCACTTTTAGGTTTGGTCTCAAATCATTTCCATTTACATCTTCTGATTTCGGTTCTCAGGTTACTCAGCTGAATATCTGTTAGCTGAATAATGATATTTTCAGACTCCACAAATATTTATATGTCAATTATATGGTTTTAACTTGACTTTACATTTCCTATGACCCATTCCCGTCCCCCCACCCCCGCCGCCAAGAATTGGTTTATTATTTCTTGGCTTCAACATCTTGTTACTCCAATACAAAGGTATCCTTGCTCCCTGTTCCTGTTTAACACTTTATAAGACATATGATTAGCCCTTTATTCAATTGTTCCTATAGTAATATAAGCATTCTACATATTAAACATATTTTTTAAGTTCAGGGGTGCCTGGGTGGCTCAATCAGTTAAGTATCTGCCTTTAGCTTAGGTCATGATCCCAGGGTCCTGAGATCAAGCCCCGCTTCCAGCTCCCTGCTTGGTGGGGATCCTGCTTCTCCCTCTGCGTCTCCCCCTCTGCTCACACTCTGTCTCTCACTTTCTCTAATAAATAAATAAAATCTTTTTAGAAAGGTATTTTTCAAGTTCAGATTGAAGTAGCAATGTCCATGCCACATACTGAAGGCACTCCTTATTATTAAACTTAACTAAATTATTGGCTATTAGCTTCTTCTTATTGAATCTGTTACAGGAAGTCAATCTCTTCTTGAGAATCTATAAGGTAAATACCAGAAGGTTGTGGTTTTAACAGAAGAGTTAATAAAACTCAACAGGAACAACATGATCTCTGTCATTTTTCTTACCAAGTGCTAATGTACAGCTCTGTATCACAACTTAAGCATTTAATAGAGATAAGTCTGTTTCTTTTCTATGCTCAATGTTGACTTTTAGAAAAAAAATCCCCCATTTGACTTTCCAAATGTTTTTTCTTGGTTTCTCTTGGCTGTACTGCAGAGTTTATTCATGCAAGATACAAAGTTCCTGATGAATCATTTTTCTCTTGAACCAGATTACAAAACATGCATAAATTTGGGTTGGAGTTTGATATATGTTAATAGGCAAGGGACATGATTCATCTTAATAGCCATAGACATGAAACAATAATAAAAATAATTATTATCTTAATATTATTATTGCAAATAGTGAGATGACTCTGTCCTTTAGGCATTCCTAAATGCATACAACATCAGGAAGAGAAATTCTGTGAAAATCACCACTCCTCTGACGCATTCTTCCTGTCTTTCCTCAAAGATGCCCATATGCAGAAATCTGTCATCATTGTCTTTTCTTTTTTTTTTCCTCTCATGGTCTAGCCATCCCAATATTGACGACACATGCCAAGACTCACTCACTCTCTACTTCTTCATATATTGGCCGCTAATTACTGATAATATTGTTTGTGGAATGGTGACAAGACATATTCAAAATATTCCTGTAGTAAGTAGGATGCATCTTCAGGCACTTTCTGGGAGGTGAGGGGGTGAGATGAACACCTCCAGCAGTTTCCTCGGAGCTGTAAACATCAGGAGCAGGGCTTTCAAAGATAGTTTTAATTTGTAAATCAGTTATTGTTGAATGTAAATTAAAAATCAGATTGTTGATAGGAAATTATAAAGTAGATATGCATATGAATGCTAATGTAGTGCTTTTTAAATAGTTGGCATTCAGATGCAATGGGACTTGTGTAATTTAATGTCTTTAGACATCTATGCACATTTTTTATTGTGGATCAGTTCAAAATGTCTTAGCACATGAATCTCTATAATTATAAATCTTATTAAAATTCATCACCGAATGATTCTGAAATCCTTTTTGTTGGTTCCCTTTGAACTGAACAATTCTTCTCTATCTGATGGCAGGATAAGTGATTTCTATGTAAAAGTTTCCTCAAATAATATGCATTATTCTCAACTATAGGAAATTATAGATGCAAATAAATTACTTTCTGAAATTTCCCATTCTTTTGTTTTCCTAAGACAATTCCAGACTTGAAAAATAGCATAATTTGAAGTGTCTGTCCACTTTTTCTGGGGTCACACAGGTTTCCTGCTAATGCTCACTTAGCCTCAAGACTCAAATTTTTTTCTGGAACTTAATCATGCTGAAGCACCTTATACACACTTATTGTCCTGGATTTTTTTCCCTTTTAAAATAAATGAGAAGCTTTATTGTAACACATAAGCATGAGGCCTGACATTGTAAGTTCTAAAGAAATGTGCACAGAATGAAATAAGCAGCATATATTCTAAGAATAATGCCTCCAGTGAGATGCTTTCTATTTATTATTGTATGTGATGAAATGTTTCCCCATATTAACCAAGACTAACTTTTTTTCTATTTACTTGAATTTGTTGATATGTATAATTATGTGTCTGATGGGTTCACATAAATCATTTGCTTATAAGCCATGAGCATACAAGGAGAGATTTTACTCAGGAAATACA